>JAUYWG010000047.1:4960721-4974393 GCA_034779775.1 Enteromius afrohamiltoni | reverse complement strand
ACTTCAGTTGTGTGTAATGAATCTAAAATATATGAAAGTCTAATTTTTATCAGTACATTACAGAAAATAATGAACTTTATCACAATATGCAATTTTTTTTAAAAGGACCTGTATATACACATTCCTTTTAAGATTTGAGTTTTTCTACATTTAAACATTAAAAAAAAAAAAGTGATGAATTACTTTGTCTTTTTTATGTTTTTAATTCCTTGGTCATTCTTTTAGAGAGAATTACATAGTGAGATACAAAGTATTCATTACCTTTTTTATTCCCTGGGATCATGGCATCATGATAGAAAATAAAGGTAGAAAATAATATATGTGTTAATCAGCATTTCATAGCAAATGCTGGCAGATGAACTTAACTTGAATTGAACCCAGACAATCCCATGAGTCAACACGAGCACATACAGGCTGCATAAAACAAAGAGTTTGGCTTCCTTCTTCTGCCTCACACACAGCTTCACACCTATTATACACTATTAAAACCAATAAAAGCTGATCTTTAACAAGGTCAAGGCTCTCTCCATAATGGACCATATTTCTCAGAGGGTGCAGAAACAGGTCTCAATCACATTACCCCCAAACAGTCTCTGTCAAACCCTCCTAAATTTAAACCATTCCCAGAACGCTTCCCCTAACAAAGGCAGCACTGCTGTCGGGAAAAGGCCTGGGACTCTCCAAGTGAGTCTGCAACAACAGGAAACACATGTTGGCCAGTGTGATGCAGAACAAGGGGGCCTGGAGGAACCCAGAGTCATCAAATGGACAGGTCAGAGCAGAGCTCGCTCTGGCCCACTTGCACCGCTGACAGTTCCCCATCCTGGGGCAGGTCAGAGGAAAGACCAGGGGGGTATCGGCCAAGAGAAGGGAAACAGGCAGGATGCTGGATAACATCCTATCTAAGGGTGGGATGGGAACAGTGGTGATGTTGGCACGGTTGTATCAGACAGAAACAGACTTTTATTACAGTCTATAATTATGACTTCCATTATCAGTCTGACTCTGAGGGAATGGAAAGGAATTGTCATAATATTTTTAGAATGTTCCACCGTTAGTAATCCAGTGCAAGAGAAACAAAAACTCACAGGTGTGTGAGTCCATGACTTCAGAATCAGAATGGATTCATTATTTCTAAAACAAGACAAAATTAATTTATTGATTGTTTTTGTCAGTATATTGGCATTATTTTACATAATGCATACGGCTGCTGAAGCAAGCATGTCTCTTTTTAAGAACTCAGCTGAAATTTATTAATACTGTCCCTAGCACAAATAAGTTTTACTCATTCTTTATGTTATTAAATTTGATAGAAAAAAAATATTATATTTTGTTTATTAAATGTTAAGTTACCATTACTCATAACAAATATGTTTTTCCTTAAAGAACATTTGCTTTGTTTAACCACATACACTTTTTTCCCTAATGGACAATTTGCTGCTGTAATGTTCACCATTCAAAATATTTTCTAAATATATAATAATTATATAATTATCTGTAATTCGAATATAATTCTATAATAAAATAAAATGTAACCCCTTTTTATGTAATATTTTAATGTAAAATTAAAATCTGATGCAAATGAAACTTTATTTGGAGTGTTACTTGTGCACAGTGTATATTTCTATTAATACACCTAAAATGTGTTTATGTCACTTTTAATAAGGGTTTTGTAATATTGCCCTTTACATGCTAAATATTTAAAGTGTATCTAAAGTCTACTTGCAATATTTCCACTTCAGCACAAACAAATATACTAAATATGTCTTTAATTAAACAGCACTACTTCTGCACAATTAAAGTGCATTAAGTACAAAATTAGTTGCTCCAATTTAGCAGACTATAAATATAGCAGTTTAGTATACTAAATGTACATTGCGTTTTACATGGCATTTTATTAAGTACATAAATACGAACATGCATTTGTAGTATACTGATCATGAATGTATTTCAAATACATTTAAGTATATTTATTTCTCACTAGGGTTATTCCATACAGAAACTCCAATATCCAATGTAATTCCATCTCAATACAATACTTCCCCTTTCTGTGTAAAATTAGGTATTTACTCGAACATTTGTACACAATCAATTGGTAACTGTTTTCAAGATCTAAAGTGGGAATGTAGTTATTAGGTGTTTCATAATACACGATAGCCCCAAATGTCAACTCTTTCCTTGAAATCCAGATGCTGCATGGCCCTATCTCTTTACACTGTCATGAGTACAGCCATAAACAGTGAGAGGGTTTAGTCTATTTCTCTGCTGAGTTTAGAGGAAGATAATCTCCTGCCTATTCCAGGCAATCAGCACCTTGCCAAAGTCAATGTTTCTACACTACAGTAGATGAAAGAGACTTCCTCCTCTTCAGGATTCTTAATCCTCCCTGAAAAAGAAAGTAAAATAGCAGGTAGATAAATTATGTCTGTGTTTACCTCAGTCCATAGCGGCTCTGATACCGTGTGTGTCTACATTTATGCGATACGCTGCGCTAGCAGAACTATGTAAACACACAGAGGACAAACTTTACTTTCAAGGTTTTGTCATGCAGGTCTTGCCGAAACATGCACACCACCAGCATTTCTTCCAAAAACAACATGTTGGAAAGCAGAGAGTGAGGCCCACAGTGAAATGCCCACAGGTGTGATAGAAGATTGAACGTGTTGGCATTGACTTGACTGAGCATGTAAATGCACAGCATTTACCGCAGGCTTTTAGCGGGAAAGTTAATGCAGGATTATAGGCCAATGCCACAGCTTTAACCACAGACAATGTAAAAAGAGAAATATAAATGACCCATCAATCATTCATTAAGGCAGCATCATAAAAGACCTTCGTCATTTTCATCTCTCCTCCATTGTTTCTATCGGACAGGGAACTGTCAAGCTCTCACAATACCTTTACAGATCATGGCAGACATGTTCCAGCTGAGAACCCGAAAGAAAAAGGCTCTGTTGGATGAACTTTACTCTCCTCTTCCCAAAAACTATTCCCTCACCACATTTCTCACCCCCCTACTCAATCTCAGCTTGGATCCAACTACAATGCGACGCTATTCTGAGAGCAGAAATAATAAACACAGCGCATGGGAATCAACACAATCCAAGAGCAATTCATCTATGAAGCAATCTCACCATTATATAAGACCACTCGATGTGGAATTCAAATGGCCGTTTATTTTATTGGATTCGCTGAAATAGGACATGATTGAGTTGCATAAGGCATGTCAGCATGGGCGGTGATGGTTGCTCAAGTCCATTAAGAACAATACTTTCCATTACCTCGCAGTCCCTGTGGTCATGTGATCAGGGCACAGTTCTTACTTTAGATAAGGTCAGGGTTGTTTATCTGTTTGCTTTTGTACAGAAAACATTCAATTTAAAAATGTTTTAAATGGCAAAACTGTTGGTCATTGCATAACACAATATAACAAACATGATTACACTTTATTTTGATAGTCCACATTCTTCTAACTATTTGGATTCTTGCTTGTTTATGCATGTGCAATAAAAGATAAGCTTATATAAGTTGTCAATATATATATATATATATATAGACAACTTGTACAAGCTTATAAACTGACACACAGCTAGAATCACACATCAAATCACACAGCTAGACTTTGACGTATCTTTCCCCAGTCAGCAATGACACGTGGGGCCCAGATGGGTTAACTAGGGGTTCCATGGGAACTGTGTGGGCATGGGCTTTGTAGAGTGAGTCCCACATAGGAAGCCCATATGAGCTGATTACATAGGCCCCATAAGGGACTGGCATAGGCCAAGTGGGCATGGGTTTGAATTGAGAACGCATATATGGGTCTTGAATGGAATATTTATGGGCCACATGGGCATGGGTTTGAACTGGGAATGCATACATGGGTCTTCCATGACAAACTTTTTAGGCCAAGTGGGCATGGGTTTGATCTGGAAATGCATACATGGGTCTTGAATGGGATATTTATGGGCCAAGTGGGCATGGGTTTGAACTGGGAATGCATACATGGGTCTTGCATGACAAATTTTTTGGGACAAGTGGGCATGGGATTTGAACTTGGAACACAAATATGGGTCCTGCATGGCAAATTTCAGTACTCTTTCCACCACTGCCTGTTATGCACAACAACACCTTAGGCTCATTCATAATGAAGCCAGCGAAGCAGTTAACTCATTTGTTAATTCTCTCACATATTGTTTAATTTACGAATTTTACTGTATTTAATAGTTATTTGGTCAGGCAGTTACCCTTTCAGTCGAATCACTTCGACCTTACATATGGGAACTTGCCACAGAGACATGTTTTGAGCTTTTACTAAAGCCCAATGAATATTGGCGTGCACTGATTGCGCTCAGGTGCACCTCATCACTGTCTGAGTATAAGAGGGCACGCGCACAGTGCACATGCAGCTTTTCGCTTCAGAGCTGTTGCTTTTGGAGCTGGAGATCCCTGGACTTTCGTGTAGTTCTACTAGAAAGATGAAGGAGATCGTTGGAGAAGTTCCCGCAAAACCTACTCACTCGTCTGACAGCATTTAAGGGCGGCTGTCAATGGATCCTGCGGGCTGGTGGTCTTTTTCAAGGCCGGAAATCGCGGCAGTTCAAAAACAGACGGAGGAGATGTTGCACATCTTGCCTCGGCGAGCGGCCTCCCGTTCCCCAAGTGCTCCTCCGCCTGTTCGTCGCCGAGGGCGTCTCCCCACGGCACCCAAAGAACCATCTGCTCTGACCCTGCCTACTCAGGGGCCGGCCACAAACACCCGGAGGGACGGGAAGCGCTCCTGAGACAGGCAGCCCAGAGGTGATGAGATCTGCTCTTCGGTGGACATCGAGACCATCTCCATCCCCATTCCTGGAGGAGGGGCAGGAGACTTTGTGCATTCAGCTGCCGTCGATTTTGCCCACAATTTCACAGAAAAACTAATTTCTCACACCTCCGGGCCCAGTGTCCGGAGGTTTCCATCTAACACAACTTTTGCCTTCACAGATGCTGACCCAGGACACTGTGTCACCAGCGTGGGAGCCAGGGATACAGGTCAGCGCTGCAAGATGCAGCCAGACGATCCATCCCTGTCACTGCTACGGGCTGCCCCACTGCTGGCACGGCGGTCAACGTTCCCTTGATACCCCTGTCGACGTGGCTCCGAGCCTGGATAGCGCTCCCCAGCCCCGCGCAGTGGTTGATTCAGATGGTACGCCTCGGCTATGCGATTCAGTTTGCCAGGTGCCCACCCGGGTATCTACCTCGGTCCACACAGAGAGCCAAGCTGCAGTACTGCACGCGGAGATTGCTGTCCTACTGGCGAAGTAAGCAACCGAGCCATCCCGCCGAGATGAGGTCGGGGTTTTACAGCCCTTATTTCATCGTGCCCAAAAAGAGTGGTGGGTTGAGACCGATCCTGGATCTGAATCAGTCTCTTCTCAAGATGCCTTTCAAAATGCTCACTCCGAAGTGCATACTGACATGCATTCAGAGCCAGGATTGGTTCACAGCCATCGACCTGAAAGACGCGTACTTTCATGTCTCGATTCTGTCTCCCCACAGACCCCTTCTGCGGTTTGCGTTCGAGGGTCGAGCATATTAGTATCACGTCTTCTCACCATTTGGCCTGTCCCTGTCTCCCCGGGTCTTTATTAAGATCACTGTTGCAGATGGGCATTCGCATCCTCAACTATCTCGACGACTGGCTGATAATAGCGCACTCGAAGGATCAGTTGTGCATGCACAGGGACATTGTGCTTCGGCACCTCAGACATCTGGGTCTTCAGGTCAACCGAGAGAGAGCAAACACTCCCCAGTGCAGAGGATCTCTTATTTCGGTATGGAGCTGGACTCGATTGGCATGACCGCCCGCCTCATCAGCGAGCAAGTGTGGGCCATGCTGAACTGTCTGGATATGTTCAGGTACAAGAAAGTAGTTCCTTTCAAAACCTTTCAGAGGCTCCTGGGGCATATGGCAGCTGCAGCCGCGGTTATGCCGCTGGGCTTGTTACATATAAGACCGCTTCAGCAATGGTTACACGATCGGGTCCCGAGATGGGCATTGCACTGTGGCGCACTTCGGATTGGCGTTTCCCTGGAGTGCTGCCGCCTTTTCAGTCCGTGGGACAATCCTGCTTTCCTACGGGTTGGGGTACCCCTAGGACAGGTTTTGAGATATGTCGTGGTCAACACGGATGCCTCTCTCACAGGCAGGGGGACTGTATGCAACGGATAAGCAGCCTCAGGTCCCTGGACAGGTGTCTGACTGCTTTGGCACATCAACTGCCTAGAGTTGATGGCAGTGTTTCTCGCACTGCGTCATTTTCTTCCCACTCTGCGCCACAAGCACGTGTTAGTCCGGACGGACAACACTGCGGCTGTTGCGTACATCAACCAACAAGGTGGTCTACGCTCCCGCCGTGTGTCTCAGCTCGGCCGCCATCTGCTTCTGTGGAGTCACAAGCAGCTGAAATCGCTGCACGCTATTCATGTTCCAGGGCTTCTCAACCTTTTTTTTTTTTACCATATCTCTACACCTAAACCTAACCCTACCCATGAGTATTGCCTAAAATCAGAGGAGCTGATAGATGACTGATGCTGATGTATAAGCACCAAACTGATTGTAAGTCTAAACTTTACAAAAACTATAAACTGGTTCTTCAAATCTGATTGGCTAATCACAATGTTGTTCCAGGGTTAACAAAGATGTTGACCCAGGGGCACGCCTAACTCAGCAAAATCAGGTTCTGCGTGCAGGCTGGTGGTGGAGGTGTAATGGTGTGGGGGATGTTTTCTTGACACACTTTAGGCCCCTTAGTGCCAATTGGGCATCGTTTAAATGCCACAGGCTACCTGAGCATTGTTTCTGACCATGTCCATCCCTTTATGATCACCATGTCACAAAGTCTGCAAAAGTTTACAAAAATTGGAAATATTTTCTCAGGTTTTTAATTGGAAAAAGAGGGCATGTGACCACAATTCAAATGGGTATATATTTAAAACCATTCAATTTATGTTAGGGTTAGGGTTAGACTAAGATATCATTTTTAAATTTATGGTCTCCTCTTTCCATGGATACCAAAATCTCAGTTTTGAAATGTGGGTTATTGTTCACTGACTCATTTTGCTCAATCCGGTCACATATAACTAAATGAAATAAGTTTTTTTTACTTTATATAAATAGCATGCCTTTAACTGTTTTGATGGTTCGTCTTGTGGTGTGATAATCCCATGATGGAAGCTGTGAAAAGGGAGGAAGACATCTGTCACATGTTTGCTATTATTTAAACTTGTAACCTGAAATCATGACTGTATGAACTTCCTGTCAAGAGCCTTGCAATAAAAGTGGTGTGCATGGTCATACATATGTTACAGCCACAAAGGGGAAGTGTCACTGTTTCCACTGACGGCCTATTTCAATTCCTCCAGAATCTCTAAAAGACAGTGCTGCAGTTTGAATACACAAACCCTCGTGCTTCCAGCCAAACAAAAATGGTGGGAGTGGGCTAAAGAGAAATGTGAGACCCTGCTTTTACCTTGGAGGCTTGACAGGGTGTCATGCCTTCACACATCCCAGCTGACCCCATTACTCTGGACATTCAGATAGCTTTGAGATTAACAAGGCTAATCCTAGGACGCCCTGAATGTAGTGTGAAAGAGGACAACCCAGCCCTGAAAAATGATATCATGAAAAGCTATAATTGCATTAGCAATGGTCTCCGTCTTCAAACATCTAATTCTTCTGGAATGTTGTCCATCATCAACATATCCAAAACCTTCTAGTGACCCGCAACATGGGACAGCAAACAAGTGTATAAATCCTACTCGAATAGCTCAGTAGCACAGGATTTGAAGTGATAGGAATGGTGTGACACATCAAGCTCATTCATGTGTGGGTTTGACTGTGGTAAGGGGTTGGTTCTCTCGAAACCATTATTAAGGCCTTTTCCTAAGAACCTCTTTCCTAGCCATGTCTACTGCATCTCTGGGTTCTCATTTGAACAGCTGGTGAGTAACAACACATGCAAGACCTGACCAGACACCTAAAGAGCATAAAGGAGGAGTTAAGATATCTAACATCTGCATGAGCGTTAGCGCCTCTTTGTGGGTGGGTTCAGAGAAATGTTCTTGCTGAAGACACCAAATGATCAGTCAGTTCACATAGTTTGTGATATGAGCAAAGTTGACCTCTGCTAAAGGAAATGGAGTGAACTGCTTGAAGGCTGTGAGAAAATGTTTCAGCTACATTGTATAAAAACCTGCCTTAATTTCCTGACTGGAACGCTTTATAAACATAAGTACTATATCTTTCTTCATACTCATTTTGTTACATTTCTTTGTCAGAAACTTTGTCAGAAGTGTATGCTGTTTTGTCGGTGACAAAAACAATAACACAGCAAAAAAAAACAAAAAAAAAAACAGTGTGACAAGATGTTAGAAATTTTTGTATAAAATGGTATTGATGATTTTGTACAGTTTTGACTTTGAAAGTTGCATGCCATTTAAGATGGTGAATCCATTAAGTAATGTGTGAATGAATGAATAATAACATACTTTCTTTACTGCAGAAGCCCTGAAATGATGGGGGGGACTTATAGTGAGGAAAAAAAATAATACTTATGGTGGGAAAAAAATAACTCGAAATAATGACATAATCTCGATATACACGCAAGGAGTTATTATGTGGTAATAAAAAGTTAATAAGTCAAAATAATGACAAAATTTCTAAAAATAATGCATTAATAAGTCAAAATAACGAGTTAATTTCTCTAAATAGTGAGTTAATAAGTTGAAATAATGAGTTAATAACGACTTAATATCTAGAAATAATGAGTTATGTCGAAATAACGACTTAAGCTTTTCTTATTTTTTTTAACTTTTTTTTTTAAGTATACGTTTGTTTGTTTTTTCTCCCACACCTTGTGTTTCAGGGCTTCTGTACTTTGCACGTAATGTATGAACTAATCATGATTTTTATTCAAAACAAAAAAAAAGGTTCTAAAATAAATTTATGTAAGTATTTATTATTTATTTATTTATTAATCAATTAATTAGTCAAAGATCATGGATTTAGTAATAAAAATCTTTACAACTTTTGAGGGATGTACCACATGAGATTTTAGAGTGTCATAATTTAAAATCTATTATTTTTGAAGACTATCTATAATTTTGGAACCTGACATACAGTCAGGAGTTTTATATGTCATAATTTCTTCTTGCATCTTTCTGCAGATTGGTTAAGACTTCTTTCGTTTTTATGACAGCTCTTACTTGATGCTCTAAAATAATAATAATAATAATAATGAAGAAGAATAAATCACATTAAAGAGATGTATATATATATAAAACCCTATTTCTTTGGCCACTATCCTTCAACAGAACAGGACCACCACCCTCTGACACTAACATCCTGCCCGTGAACAGCCCAGTCTCCAGGATGTGTTTGGACGTCTTGCAGGCTGGTGTGGAGACAGCCGGAGGACCTCCATGGTGTTGCTGGGAGATGGAGGGGTCATTACTGGAGGATTAGCCAAAGGGATCAAGGGCTTACTCAGCAGGCAGCTGTGGACTCAGGGTCCCATCAGTGCAAAAAACTGTGAGAACCAGGTTCTTGCCAACTTGCTTTCATATGGGAAGACAGCCACTGTTTAGTCTAGACCAGCGAGCTATTGGCCAATGGCTATTGTGAGCAAATGTCACCTTTTGGATGGTCTACATAACACATAGCAAGCGCTGAAGTGGTTAATTTGTAAAGAACACTAAATCAGAATTTGGCACAGAGATATTACAGCCTTGTATTCAGAAAGCCTTTCAGAAACACACACACAAAAAAGAGAAGAATATAGATGCACGTTTATTGCGTTCCAGCGGGCAGCCTTATTAAACTCGGTCTAATTGTTGCCATTTTGAGGTCCCTGGGGTTGGATAATGTAGAAAAGCCCAGTTGAGATGCTCCAGTTGGAATGATGAATAATAATATCTGCTTGATGTCATAGTGACTCCTTTTTCCTATTGAGCATAAGGGACTTCATTCAGATGCTTTTATCATAGTTGCTAGGCGACCATGCCCAAACATGGGTTATGTAGAACAACTTTGTGAATTCAAACTAATGCAATTAATGGAAGGAGCATGAAAGCTCTTCTGTAATATGTCTTCACGTAAGAGACACATCAGCATCGACTGAAATTCACAAATGCCATGTAGAGAAAATCTACATAAAACACAAAAGTAAGCTAGCGCTCTTGTAAAACACTTGGCTGGACACAGGCTTTTAAGATTCCCAGCAGTATGTTCATTAGTGGACAGAATAGAGACTGGCGCTATATCTGGAGTATGTGATTGAGTGTCCACAAACAAACATAATGACTGCTGCTCTTCTGCTCTCCTGTGCCTTTTAAAAAACAATCTGGCCTTTTCCCTCCGTCTATGGTGCCCAGAAAGCTTAAGTGGGCCGAGGCACATCATCGGAGCCAGCATGACCATTACTCTCCTTCACAATCAGAACAATAAGTATTGGATTATATGTCCTAATCCCTTGTGAATCAAAAGTACACTTAATTGTACTGAATGTGCACCTGGAGTGTACTTAACATCATAAATATATATATATATATGTATATGAAGATAACTTCATAAATGTCCACTTGGGTGTATTTGTAATGATAGTAAAATGCTGTAATTATATTATGTTGTATTATTTTTTTAAGTGTCTGAAAATATTACATTCATTTTACACTTATAGTTGACCCAATTATAAATATTTAATTAACTTTGACTGCTAAACACAACAGAAGAAATTTTGAAGATTGTTGGTGACCCAACAGATGACGGTAGCTACTGACTTCCATAGAATGGAGTTAAAAATATGAATTGTTAACGTTAGCTGTTTAGTTACCAACATTATTCAAAATATCTTTTTTTGTGTTCTACTCAAGAAATAAACTCATACAGCTTCATCAACCTGAATAATTTTGTGTGTAGTATATTATTTTAAAAGTGTTGTTATTACCGTAAAAAGTAGCCTTTTTAAAAGGCATGCTAAAGTATGTTTCTCAAGTGATTATGGGTGTGAGAGGGTTAAAAAAAGGCTACAAAATATGATGCAGGTCCACTCTGAGAGCCCTCCGTAACCACAACTAGGTAGCCACAAGTACTTCTACCATGTTTGGTTTGATTTATAAGGACTGCGGGGCCCTTAATACTTAGGCTTCACCACATCCGTTTGCGCATTTCTCCCTCTATTCTTCCTCATTTCCTTTTCCACCTCTTTCTGCACTGTCCCAGAGTTAGGGAGAGGATGTGGGGTCTCTGATGGCCCATAACAGAGGCCCCGATGAAAATAGAGGTCAGGTCGCCCCTCTATAGTACAAGAGAGCGGGCAAAGGTGCTGCCACCAAATAAGTGGGCTATAAAGCAATTCCATCTTTGTGAGTTTTGTTTGGCTGTAAGATTTATCGCTCTGGCCCGGTTCCAGATCTCGACTATTAAGAAAGGACTGGGAATGGTCTGTGGAGATAAAGTTGTATGAATATTTACACCGCAGGCCTCAAACAATGTCTGCGTCCCATTTGTATTTGAAGTGCCCTCCATTTACAGCTGACCTTACTGTTGTAAAACTTTCAAAAGGTACACTTTTGTACCTATCAGGTTCAAATATGTACACTTTAGGCACTAATTAGGTACCTTTAAGGTACCAAAATGGACTCTTATAGGTACAAACGCCCCAGTCACAGCTTTTGTACTTTTATTTTTGAGAGAGTACAGTTAAGTGTAATTGATAAATACACACAATACTAGACTCTTTTTGGTCAATTTTAGCATAAAAACATGACTAGCATAGATGCTAATATGCTAAAAACGAATTTTTTTTCTTCCTAGATGCATTTACTGTACATGCATTATATATGAGTTTTAAGATTATTGATGCTCTGTTCACTTCTAGTCAGAGAACAACTTTTGTTTTTTCCTTTAGTTGTTGGATAAATAACCAAGTAATCCATAAACAAACATTACTCAACACTGCTAGTCTGAACAGAACTCTATTTTCCCAAGTCTTTGTGTGAAGTTTCTTCTCATGTAGTTATCTGCATGTTCGTTCAGTAATAGCTGGTAAGTTTTACAAGAAAGGACAAATAAATCAAAATGAGAGAGAGAGAGAGAATTATATTACCCTGCTGAAAACACAGCATATACTGGTTAAGTCTGTTTTGAAGCTGGGATGCTGGTTTAAGATGGTTTATGCTGGTCCTTTGGTTAAAGCTGGTCATTGTCCTGGTTTATGGTGGTCCTTTGCCAGCACATGACCAACATAAACCAGCACAGGACCAGGCGTGCTGGAAAAAAAACAAACAACAAAAAAAAACAATAGCACCCTGCCCAAAACACAATAGAAAGTGCAATGGTTTTATATGGTTGTAATGCGAATTGTATTGGTTTTAATAAACAGTATAATGGTGTTTTGAAGCTGGGATGCTGCATGGGATACCTAGCCAGTTTTTTTCAGGGTAAGTGATATTTTAAATCTATATTATGTATGAAGTGTGTCTATGTGCAGTGTATAGCTGAAAAAGTAAAGGCATTGAAAATGTGCGTTTACAGTTTGTGAATTCATTTATGATTTTAAAGGTAAGGCTAATTTAAAGCAAGAGGGGAAGAAAAGAAAAGCAGAATATGGGGAGGTACAAGAGATGTAGCAACTGAGAGGAAGGATAAGATCTGACACTAATTATGAGGGCGAGTTAGGTGAGGGTGTGTTTGTGTCTAGCAGGACCCTCAGGCAGTGACTCATGGCCTAGTCCTCAAGCAAAAGCACAGTAGTGCATAAAGATAAACAACCAGTGTAAATGATGTTAACTGAAGAAGTGCCTCAGAAAAACAGTCATATTTTGGTGAGTGCTGCCCGCCATTTTGAGATAACCAAATGGATACTACGTTTTGCCCCAAAATTGTTGACAGTCAAGCAATGTACTTGTGTGACAGAAAATGTGAAGTGCTATATTGCAACATAGAGCACATTTCTCATGTGTTGTGACACACTTCACTAACACAGCAGCCATTGTGTAACTAGGCACAGTTTACAGCTTTCCATGAGAGGTTTAAAGAAAGTTCAGTTGGTGAAAGTTTCAGTGAAAACATGTCAAACACATGCTGGTGAATGTTCTTTTCCTCTTTTACTCCAACACAAGTATCTGATGCAATCTGCTAAAAATAATGTTCTGAAATAGCAAAATCACGCAGTCACATTATTTCCTACACCATTTCTTGTCTTTTAGAAACAGTTTCTCTAAGCACATGTGTACTCTTTTGTATCATGTGGGATGTACATTGAAGGAAGTGGGAAAGTACCTCATTTTAAAATGGATTATTCCAAACAGCTTGTCTTCAAAGTTATGCATTTTATGAAAATTGTACAAAAAAATCACTAAAACATCTTCCATTATTCAAGCAAACAGCCATGAACACATGCAATTTTCATGCATTTTCTCCAATGCTTTTAACTAAAGTGACTTTCAATAGAAAATAAGCAATGCACCCTAATTATTCATCAATATTGTTATGTCCAACCCAGGTGCATGCCTCAAACAGATGCCAGTTCCACTTCATGCCAGTAATTTCATCATTCAAAACCAGCATTATTTTTAATTTTATCTTCCAAAATGTTAGTTACTGAAAATCTCTCAAATGTAATTTATG
>JAUYWG010000047.1:4942578-4957593 GCA_034779775.1 Enteromius afrohamiltoni | reverse complement strand
GTTTCAAGGTTTACAGATAGATGGCTAATGTGTGTGCCATTGATATGTTCAGTGTTCATGTAAACTGTTTAATAAACGCTTCTGGCACTTTTTATGAGTCTCTTCATTGGTTTTGTTTTTCCTGTAAATGATTCAATAAATATCGTACCATGCCAGTCATACCGAGGTATTACCGTACTGTGAAGTTTTGATACCGTTACATCCCTAGTAACTACTAGTGCTGTTAAACAACTAATCATGATTAATCACATGCAGAATAAATGAGTGTAAACTGTTTATATTTATTATTTATAAATACAAACACATGCATGTATATTTTTAAGAAAAACATGTATTTTAACAAATACATTAAATATGTGAATATATATATGCATGTATGTCAATATTTTCAAAATATATTCTGTGTGTGTGTGTGTTTATACACAATAAATAAACACAGAACATGTTAACAAAAACGTATATTTTGAATGTGATTAATCACAAGGAATCGTTTGATAGCACCAATTACACGTTTGCACTTGTGAATTGCTGTAGTATGTTAGTCAACACGTTAAAATAAGTTAACTTTTTAAAGCCTGACAAAAACATTAAAACTTTCTACACACACACATACAAACCAAGCTCTTTGAAAAGTTTGTCCAAAGTTCTTTTTTAAGAATTAGAAAAATACCTGTATGTGTTTTACAATAAATAGGGAAACATTAAACACTGTGTTTTTCTTTAAAATGTACATCCTGTCATCATCGGCTCCTGTTTCTGGTCTATGGGTGGCAGTGTCAGTGGACATGCCAAAGTAGACAACTGAAATATAGATCCGAGGAAGCTACATGAACAACGGTTTGCTGGTTACTGGAATAATACAGGCTTTATATCATGCAAGTTACCGTCTTAATCCCAACAAGCCCTGAGGGAACATCAGACGTGCCCAGGCACAAAACACACCAACCAGGAATAAGAAACATATTGAGAAAAGCACACATTCAGAGTGTGTGAGAGAGAGCGTTTGCATCTGTCATATTTTTTTCATTTAATTCTTCCCCCATCTCGTCCAAATTTTCCCCATGCTTCTTTTGAAGCAGGACCACGAAGTTATACCCTGCACATCCTCTCCGGGCTTTAGCAAATACCCCACAGTGGAAAAGAACACTGCGTTTACAGTAACTGTTTGCACATGCCTTCATTCGGCTCAGCTAATTCATTCGGTTAGGGAGGATATGAAAAAGATGCCCTTTCTCACTGACAAGTGTCTGGGGAAACCACTAAGTCCAAAATGACAAAATTATATCGAAGACAAGTCTTTGTGATCTCATGTAGGCCTGGTGTCTTTTTCAATTGCTAAGTTGTTACTTGGACCTTCGCTCGCGCAGGATCTCATTCGCGGGTCAGAGACGGAGCCGTGTGGAACAGGGCCGGATCCTCCAGGGGCTGCCAAGGTTCCACTCAGGCATCCCTGTTCATTTGTCATCCTCTTTATCTGGCTGTTATTACCCTAATGGATACCAGATGTCCTGGACCACGGCCATGGTAACTGAATTTGCAACATCCACAGAAAAAAAAACAAAAAAAAACGAAGGATTGTAATTACATAATGCAGAATGTCACGGTGAAGAGAAGTGTGTGTCTGTCTATGGAGAGTTCAGAACTGATTCTTTCCATGAGAGGCTACAGTAACTAGGCCAGTCACATGCTTCCCTCCATGATCAATAACCAGGAACATGTAGGCACACCCACGCACTCTTTTTACTAACCATCAGATAGGCCAACATAAACATCTCCATTATAACATTCGAACCGTTCTCATGATGCTCTTTCTTGGATGCACACACGCAGGCAATAACCTGCTAATCGGAAATAGCAATAACAATGAGCAATTCGTCATTCGATATCTTGGCTTCGCAGCTTACGCGCAGATGTGCACTAGAACTTACTGGCTAAGAAAAGAAGTCCAAAAGTACCTAATTTGTCGAATGCAATTATGAAGACCTTGTTTTTTTATTTTTGTTCAAGCCAGACTGATGATGTGAAGAGGAAGGAGAGCAGTGAAGGACAGCAACAGATGGGGGTGTTACCATCTTATGGGCTCGCCACTCTTAAAGTGTTGATGGACCTGCAGTCCGAGGCCAAATGAAGCCTGTCTCCTAGGATACAAGCATTGTTGTTTGTACAGTTTGTTCTCTGATGTCATCTCACTGCTCCAGCCAGGCCTGTGAGCCTCATCAGTGGTTCACTCCGCTCTGTTAAACCACTCGCACGCCCATACGTTGAACAACTATCCCATATGAATTTCCACAAGCAGCACAAATACTTGAACCTTCCATTACCTTACATAGCAAACGTGCCTCAAAAACGCAAGGGCAATTGAATACCTCCACCACACCCTCAGGCGCTCACCTCCTGCTGATCCTGGGGACATGACATCAATTACAGGAGCCTGACATCAGCTGCTCCGGCCTTAGTAAAATAGCAGGGGCCTCTGCACCACGGCTGACCTTTTACGGCACACTTGGCTGACGGTTTGCATTACAGATTTACATGCTCTGCAAGAAGGTAGGAGGGGAACAAGCAAGGACGTCCATGCAAAATTCCTGTGAATAAGTCCATGTCAAAAATGCAAGTTTTACTATTGAAATGTCACAGTTGTCGGAATCACACTAATGTCACTGGAATTTTTACATAGTGCAACAGTCAGGTTCAGGAAGTTAAAATGCTATTCATTTTCTTTGAAGGAAAATAGATTTTTTTTAATGATAACCCTTTGAAGACATGGTTGTTAATTGATGGTATTTGTGTTTTGTTGCAGCCTGTTCACATTATCAGTTTGCTTGGTTTCTGGAGAGCCACTGTCCTGCAGAGTTTAGCACCAACTTGCATCAACACACCTCCCTGGAAGTTATATAGATATTACAATCACTGGCACTATATTGTCTGGGTACAGTATACAGATGCGCAATCGCTTTCTGACACAGTCCATGTACCTGAGTCTGTCGCCAGGAAAAATATATCCAAATCTTCATATTTTGCAATACATTGTTTTTGTTGTTTCAATAAATACAGTCAACAACTTTAAATCTCTCCATTTTTTATTATTCACGATAGTTTGTTGAATGGTAGTTCTTTCCTTTATTAAAGCATGTAAGTACACAGACTTGTACCACCTTTTTCATCCATGTCCAGTTCAGCAAAAAGCAAAATTCAAAATTGATCACCTCAACTGAAAATAAAGGTGATAAAGCACAATAATAAAAGTATTATGTGTACAGCAATTAGCCCCAACACTATGGTTAACAAACTAAACTACTTTTGCTTTTGGAATGCATATGCACCTGCAAACGTACTGATGTGCGCATTTCCATTTTAATAGCCCTGGGCCCTGACAATGAAAGCCTTATAATATATATTCCGCATTCTTATGCTCCAAAGACTGACAAGCGCACAAATGAAGTTTTCAGTGCTTTGTGTGAGCGAGTCTGTATGGAGATTCCCTCAGCCCTCCCCTTTTGTGTGCACTGTAAAACAGTGGCCTCTAATGTAGTAGGGGGCCCCAGACCCTAGTAGACCCTCTGGAGATCATGACTCGGACTCCATCAATCAGAGGGGAGACGGGAAATTCTCACCTTATAACTCAAGGCTAGACAGAAAAGTCTGCCGGCCCTCTCTTCCTGTAATGTACTGTTTTTCGGTCTGTCATGCTGTGCATACAAACTCTGAATATATTGATTCTTAGAGAGTCAATGGGTGAAAAGTGTGGAAAGGATTGCTGGGAGTTCTGTCAACATAGTTGTTGTTGACAAGAAGTAAATAGAGAACCTGTCTTACTCGTTCAGCAGTCTTTGTGAAAAGGGACATAGCATTGTTCACAGAGGTGGGAAAATCCTGTGTTTTTTAACAGGACTTAACGGCCTGGAACCTTTTACCTTTCAGAGAACTGTTTATTGTTCTATTGTGCAAACATACATTTCTTTAACATTTTACATTTAACATTTCTTTCTAACTTCATGCATGGTTAGGGTTAGGTTTTTTTTTAATGTGGGTAAGTTTCCATTTAAAATATTACAATTTTGAACAAAAATGCTATTTTATCAGATTGGTTTAAAATTTTGCTTTTTAAAATGAGACACCCACATTCATAGACTATGTTTGGAGTGGATATAAATGGAGTAGATTGTTTCCATCAACAACCCCAAAGCTTGCAAAATCCTAAACTACTCGATGGATTGACATTTCAGTTGATAATTTTAGTTTTCATTTTAATGATGTTTAATATTTATTGATTGCGTTATTTTGAATATTCATCTACTTACGGTACAAACTCTATGTTTCTTCTTCTTTTGTGTCTTGATCCAGACATTTGGTTTGAGTTTATTTACTGTACTCTGACTTTTAAGTCTATCACATGGTGGGAAATGGCCTGAATGGGATCTTTGGACTTGTGCCAGGAAGTAACCACCAAGCAATCACCCTGAATACCCTACCAACACTAGAGGTAAACCGACAGCAGATTTTGCAGATACCGATAGCTAGGTTACACCAGACTGGCTGATAGCGATTAATCAACCATAAACCATACTTCTGCCATACATCAACCATACTTTGTAAATGTTTAATTAATTACTATATTGGTAAAATAATAGTAAATGTTGAAATAGAAAAAAAATAATAGAATAAAATAATACAGCATTTATACAATAGCACTGCATCTACAAATTCTCACACACACAGGATGCATCATGTTCCATCTGAACGGTGATCTAATTCATTTTAGTTAATTATCAATTGGGCAAAAGTGTACTTCACAAATTAACATAGATGGGTTTAAATGTCGGCAAAAAAACAACAAAGAAAACAGAGCAAATGGAAAGATAAAGCACAAACTATATTATAGCGCGGAACCTGATTTTTGCTAATTCCGACATTAATGTCCTCTGATTTTAGGGATTACTCCTGGTTAAGGTTAGGAAGCAATTTTTGGATTAAAATGTTGTTCTAGTGCAATAAACAATTTTACACCTTATGGTGAATACGTTATGTACATTAACAGCAACCACCTAGAAAACCCCCAGAAGACCCTAATACCACAACAATGCGCTAACAACCCCTTAGAACTACATAGCCTTCATAGTGAAAATCACATATCTAATAGTATTCATCCATTTCTTTCAAATAAATAAAGCACTGTAGGTGCACCTGTACACCTTGTTAAAACAACATACCTGTACCTAAACCATATCCAGTACCTCTAGGGAGTTCAGCAAATCTATACGAGGTCCCATTGAGGTCTTAAGCCTACCAATCAATGGGTTCACTGGTGATAAAGAAAAAAGAAAAGAGATTTGTTTCTCTGGAGCGGAAAGTGGCTCTACAAACTTCCAGCTGGACTGACTTCCTCCGTCTCTTACCATATCGCATTGGCAACTCTTTAAAGTCATTGTAAAAGGGCTATGCTAGGAACACAATACACAAAACACTACCCAGCGAGTCAAACTTCCCATGGCACAGAGGCTGTCTGTGGCCTGATAAGAGTTCGTGAAAAGAATGGATAAGTTTAGCAGTGCTGTGTAGCCCAGACCTTTAGCAAGGGCTGGATGACTGGTTAAACTGATCCCTAGAGGCCTTCAGCTAGTTAGTTAGTTTTCAATTAGTTTCTGATTTTACACCTGGTAATATGGAACTAAATAATTATCCAAGCCCCAGATAATGGCTTCAATACCAACACTAGCAGTTAACACAGTGTTGGAAAAACCCTGCCACCGTCGCAGCCCTACAGGCTTGAAACGTCCGACCTCTGTTTTAGAAAACTCTTGTCCTCTGGGGATACTGGGAAAGTACCAATTACAGACACCCGAAAGCCCTCTCCCCTTGCCCTGTGATCTCGTCTTTCCTCTTGGCCATAGTCCACCACTGCCTCCCTCAATCTCATCCAGCTCCACCGTAGCAATAGGAGGAGATCCAATTACACCTTCATCTGATAATGGTAAACATTGGCTTTTCTTTTAACGTCCAGTGAGGCAAAGCATGGTTCTGCTTATGTAAACGGTGAGTCTGCTTTTTAGCTTGCGTTTTGACATCATAAATAAATTAAAGTCCCAACAGATTGTTGAGATGATCTGATTTGTGGAAATGCATGTGGCATTTATGTAACAGTTAGCAACCACTGACATCATCTGAATTCTGTAATCGATACCCTTCCTGTAAGTACTCTTGTAGTTATGATTATATTAAAAATTCTAGTGTAAGTTGTCACTTTACTTATTAGACCTGTGTTTAATTATAATACAGCTATAAAAAATATGTTCATTTTAATTTATTTACATCGAAAAACCCATGTATTGCCAGGGGCTATCATTCATGCTTTAGAAATCTTGGGTTAGATTTATGTGTATGCTAGATTTGAGAGAGTAAGCACTACCTTGGGACAATACTGGGAATTCTATGGCAGTTCATTTGCATTTATGATCCAATGCATCCAATGCATGTCGTAATGCAGAGGCTGCTGGCTGGAGTTATGTGCGGAATTAAAAGGGGGGAAAAACAGAGACAGAAGCCCTAAATCAGATAGCAAGCCACTGAAAGTTCATCCTGCTGGGGAATTTTCCTGTGGTAAGAAAGCATTCATTAAAGCAGGTATATTATTGCCTACTTTCATGTAATTGAGGTTTTGATACTGGGATAAGCATCTTCAGAAGCATAGCCTCTCATCTACAGAGAGAGAGACTTCTGCCCCACCCACAGAGCTCAAACCCACCTGAAGCTGGAATCCCCACTCCCCTTAATTTGCAACCTCATAAAATACAAACTCCACTGAGCTACAGTACACCCACTTCCTTAACATTCCTGAAAGATTTTCCATACAAAGTATAGTAAACAAACCTGCCGGTTAGTGTTATTTCCTTTCCATAGTAAATCATAGTGGGTGAGGTAGATGTTCTATGAAAGTCTGAAAGCTATTTACCGCACAGAGGTGAACAAAGAAGATTATTTTAACATCAGTACTTAGTGTTTTTTTTATGTTACTCGGACCCAGATATCCTTTATTTGTCAGCAAAATTCCACCAGATGAAGCAAAAATTGAAGCAAAACAACAGGATTTTTTTTTTCAGTCAGCAAAATCAAAAGTGCATTACGGGTCTTTAAGTCAACAAGAGGCAAGAGGAGATTGTTCAACAGTTGCATTACTTTATGGATTTTTGAAAACGAGCTTTCATGCAATGTGTAGCACAGCTCTAAGTGAATCAAAATGTCCTGTAAAGTTTTAAATCTGAAAGTGTACCATATATGAACTCATCGTCTCTCAAAAGAAAGAGTCAACTCTGAATCACTTAAACAAGCCATTTTTAATACAATCCTAAGCGACTTAATGCTGACGTCAAAGTCATATTGTATGCCCACTTGTTGGTCTGCATGAAAATGCAAATTCATTCTTAGCCACTAGGTGCTGCTTTTCACCTGACTTGTTGGGGCGCATTGGAAAATCACACAATCCCAGACTCTTATGCAGTTGTGTGTGTGAACCAGGAGCCAGGGGTGAGTGACAGGGGAGCTGTGAGTGTCTGTGAACACAAGTGAGGTGTTAAGCTGAGTCTTACTGCAGCTGAGGACAAGACAGATGTGTGGAACGATAAGGATGGGAATGGAATTTTCCACCATAGCGTAGCTGATGGAGGAAGCTGGAAGGGCAGGGCTTGCTGCTGGCACACAGCTGTTTGTTCTTAAAGAGCTGCATTTTGCAACTGTATCTGATTTCCTGGTGGCAAGCTGGCAGATTCATAGATATACACTACATCCTCCATGTCTCTCAGCCTGAAAAGACCTTGAAATCTTAAAAATGAAAATAATTCAATCCTGAATGCAAAAAATAAAAATAAAATAAGATTAAATGTTGGGGGTAACACATTATAAGTAACGTGGGTTATGTAATAATATTACTTTTTTCAAGGAACACACTACTTTTTAATTTTAGAGTAATATAACTTTTTTCAAAAAAAGTTACTTTGTTTTCTTATTTGACTGACAGGTCTCCTGAACCTGTTGGGAGAAATCAGAAATACAGAGCATTGTGTGCGGTGTGTGAGTACAGTGTAGATCTATAGACTAAATGTGAATGTGCATTAATTCATTTCACTCAGAAAAACAGATTTAGTATTCATCAACATGAATTAAAATAAACTCAGAACATGACACAAACCTGCAATAATTAAATTACACAAATGCATCTAATCTCATTTTATTAACCAGTGTCTTTGCTGCTGAACTTTGATGATCAGGTTCAACCATATTTTCAAGCAAAAATGACTGTGCTTCATTGTTTGTTTTTTATTGCTGAAGAGTATTGAACTTTCTCCTGTATTCTACTTTACAGATGTGAATGTACTTTTTCTTCAGCTTAAGGTTTATTTGTTTCTTGTACATTTGCTCTAAATATAACTTATATTAAAAACAAATACTCAAGCTCTGCTCATATTTACGACGCAAAAGTAACGTAATTCATTGCTATTGCTTGCAAGGATTAATGGAGACTAAGCAGAGTTTTCAATATTTCTGCTAAAATCAGCTGACAGCTACAAAATGAATGTGACCGGCATCGCTCATATTTTTCATAAATGTTCATAATGAAATATTTATACACACTTTGGTCAATCTGAGCTGAGTTTACGACATGATCTCCAGAGGAGACATGTGTCTTTTCCTAGGAGAATCATCTTAGAAGCAATACTTTAAATTAAGTCTTTATTTGCTCTCCATTTTACCTTTGTTTTTCTTTCCAGGTTATTTACTGTTGTATTTTGGCACAGTTTTTATTTGCAGAGTCTAAGCACCTTTTAGAGAACAAGAAACTCAGGATCTTGCCTGGAATGACTTTTAATAAGCACAATAAAGTTCAACCAGGTGGATCACGTCCCTCACGTCTTCATCATGAACTAATAGAGACGGGTGTCAGTGATCGCTTTTCACAGCCTTTCTCATTTAACCAAGCATAACGTTTTTGTAGCCCTTTGTGCCTTTTCTTTCAACAAAACCGTATTCAGAAGAAAGCTAGGGCACAGATTTCTTGTGCCTGGAGGTAGCCATGAACCGCCTCAGACTGCACAGCCAAGCCCAGTCTTACATGTAGCATATCTCCCGCAGGCATACTTGCTCAATTCACCTCGATCTAACACACACACACACAAACATGAGAGAACTCAGCCTGTCCCAGCAAGCAGAGCAGTTGTGCTTTGTTTCAACACTGGAATGCACGATTGAGAAAGCGTTTCACCGCAAAACCCTCCAAGCCATCCCTACTAGTAATCAGATCCAGTCTGACAACCCCACTCCACATGTGTGTACTGTGACACACACATTTATCTTTAAAGTAAACTCTACAGAAGTATTCCCACTATACTACTGTGCAATTTGAAGCATTGCAAACAGGAAACTAAATGAATACAGAAATCTATATTTTTCCAATGAAGCATGCATTACTCATTGTATTGCAAAGTTTTGAGAAAGTGATTTGGGAATAGTGGTGCTTTCTTTCTTCCATTGCATTGGATCATTGACTCAAATCTTTTAAGTTTGTTCACTAAAAAGGAGAGACCGTTTAGATTAATTCGCTGATTCCTTCAGTTAGCTATTTTGTATGTCATATTGTTTCACCAATAGGTGGCGAGTGGCGGCAGTATCTTTTTATGTTTTGAGACGTCTTCAACTGAACTCTTCTTATTAGCCAAAACAAGTCAAATGTGTGTGCCTACAAGTCTAATTCTTAAACAGTATTTAAGTATTGTAAGACTGCCTCACATAAAAAAAAACTGAACATGCCACAGATTCAAGTGCCCCTATTATGGGTAATGAAATGTCCATATTTTGTTTCTGGGGGTCCCCAACAGCAGGTTGACATGCACGCAAGTTCAAATAACACTTTTTTACCTTACTAGCTCAATGAATCACAAATAATGTGATTTCAACTGTTCATTTTTCCAAACCCCTCATTTGCATGACGCTAATCTCCTGGTGATTGGTCTGATTGGATCATGCCTATAATGGCCGATAAAGTAGCGTTTGTGAGTGCAGTGCTGCTTATGGGGGAAACAGCTATTTTTTACTGCTCTGAAAGTGCTACCTAGTGGCAAAGAATGAATTAGCATTTTCATTCAGACCAATGCGAAAAGACCAATAAGTGGGCGGGCAGTATGCTATACTGATTGAAAGCTGACCCTTTCTTTTGAGAGACAATTGGTTTATACACGGTGTACTTTTAGATAGATTTTCAGGATGTTTTTATTAAAGCTGGGTTACATACTGCATGAAAGGTAATTTTTGGGGCCTTTCATTTATAAATGAGATGCCACATTCACTTGTGCTATTGACAAGCCTCATAGAAAGAGACTGCAGTGAACACAGTTTGAGTCAGTGCATGGAAAGAAACTAGAACAATTGGTTTACGCAAATTATTTGTTTAAATACAGCAGATTATTCACAAACAAAACCCCATTTGAAAATATTTGGGATTCTGAACCTTCATCCACAGCCTTCTCAGAACCAACAATCAAACCAAGCGCATTTCTGTTCACTCCTCTCTGCAGCTCTCATATCAGTCCACGTCCCATGAGACCTTTCTGCTTTACATAAGATTATATTACTATAACTAGCTTTCATCAACCATTCATCTGTCTCCTCATTTATACCATTCTCAGCACTAAGTAAAATCAGATTGACTGTATATTCTAGGCTCTACCACAGGAAACTCTTAATCTGTAGCTGATTTGGTTGTTTTCAATAACTTTCTGGATCGTTCTTCCTCAGGGCGAAACTGCATAACCAAAAGGTGTTTTAAATAATTACAGACATTTACATCTGTCAAAGCAAAAGCAGCTGCCAAATATTAACGATACATAAAAGAAAAAGGCTAAACATTCCCAAAATAAGACAGACTCACGCATATGGCAAGTCACTACTGCAAATCGTGGATCCGTTTCTATTTGTGGTGGTTTTTAGCTTGCTATGGTTTCCGAAATGAATATCAAATGTGGCTCTATTTTGCATAAATCAAAACAGCCTAGTGGGTTATGGTTTTGTTACCTCGTCATTTCCACAAAGCGCTGAATTCATTTAAACTGTGTCCACTGACCACTTCACATGAAGTGAAGCTCTGGCTCTGTTGGGCACTGAAGTATAACACAATGTCTTGTCTTAGAGGAAAACGACTTGAGATGGGATAAGACAAACAAGGTGACTGAAGCGACCCACAGAAGAGGCTGAAATTGGGACAGTGAATAAATGTCACCCTTTCTTACATTGTGGTTGATTTTCAAACCACTATGTGAAGTTTGGCTTGCAACGAATGCTCATATAGTTTGTGTGTGTGTGTGTGTGACTATGTATGTGTATATGCATTGGCAGGTGTAAAACCATGTGTTGAGAGTGACTATAGCAAAGAAATGCACATGAGTTCAAATGAGCCTCGCTTGCCGGGATTAAACAGGATCAAATGCTGTACAAACCAACCAGTTGAGCCAAGCCGAGAATCAACCTTGCACCCAAGCTGTAGCACAATAGACTCCGCCATGTGTTAGTTTTGCTGTTCTGAAGACAACACATGGGTAGTGGTTCCCTGAGTAACCTTCAGCTACAAAAAAATACCACAAGGGCAGAAACATTAAGCTGTTGGGTTCAAAGGTTGCCATCATGGCTTCCCTTAACAAGACGTGGCTACAGAAGAACTCAAAGGCTGGCTTGTGTTAACAGACTGAGCTGCGTGTGTACATGGACAAAGGAATGTGAGAGATGGGGCCAGAGGTGCGAGCAGCCCCTATAAAGCTCTCTGCTAATCTTGGCCGCGAGTACTGAGTACACAGGGCTCGAGACATACAACGAGCAGTTTGAAGAGATGGGGGCGCACACTGACACATCGTTCCTGCATCACTAAGCAATGTGTACATGTTAGACTGGTTTTCAGTCATCCTTTCTGCTTTTAATTGATCCGTCTGCCTTTCCACTGGTAGGCCAGTTTACTTAAAGGGTTGCTCCACCCCAAAATAAAAATGTTGCCATTAATAACTTACCCTCATCATTCCAAACACGTAAAAGCTTAATTTGTCCTTGGAACACAATTTAAGATATTTTGGATGAAAACCAGGAGGCTTGTGACTGCCCACTGACTGCTAAATAAATACGATTATCAAGGTCCAGAAAAGTGAAAAAAAAAAACATAGTCAAAATAGCCCATCTGCCATCAGTGATCAACCACAATGTAATAAAGCAATGAGAATACATTGCTTGAAAAGTAAACAAAAATAACAACTTTATTCAACAATTTCTCTCTACTGTGTCACCGTAGCACCATTTTGGAATTATCCACTGGACACATACTGCAAATGCTGTTCTGTGTCAGATGCACCACACAGATAGGCTGTTTTCATTCAAATTAAAGCATAAATATGCATGGAAAATCACCTGTGTGGTGAGGCTTATTTAGCAGTCAATGGGACAGTTTCTTAAATTGTGTTCAGGGGTGAATGAAGCTTTTACTAGTTTGGAATGACATAGGGTTAAGCGCATTTGCAGACAAAAAGCATTATCAAAGCTTAATAAAACTGAGGATAAACCACGTCTTTGAAATGACATGAGGGTGATTAATATGCTCTCACGCTTTAATCTTGGTTAATCGAAACACAAATGGTGGTCTTTGAAGTTCTAAAAAGGAACTCCAACAGAAACTTCATCATACACAGGCTTTGAGGCACTTTTTGAGTATGCATATTTGAGTCACCTTCAGAACGGGACTTTGTGGTTCTCCAAAAGGTTCCAGAGGTGTGGTCATCTATTGCAGTTTCCCAACCTTGGTCCTGGAGACAAGCTAACGTTATAAACTTTTATTGTCCACTTTATCTATCCATATTGGTCTTGGTAATGAGCTGATGAGCTGAATTAGGTGTGTCTGATTAGAACGAGTTCAAAAATATGTGCTGTCGGTATGCCTCTAGGAACAAGGTTAGGAAACACTGATCTAAGTAACCCCAAATGATGCCTTATGTACCTTCATTGTGTATAGCAGCATTTTGCACAGTGAGACCAATAATGACAGAAACTTATAAGGATACACTTTAATATAGACATTTGAGAGCCTCAAAGCAAACTTGGCCCTAACTGCTGAAATGAAAAGCGCCACTGGGCAGGTTGCACCTGAACAAACATTTACTGTACTACAGTCTCTATGCTTGTATAAGTTATATGGATAACCTTTATACTTTTTCAAAAGAATTTTCCCCCCCATTATGCCAATTCAACAGCTCCCTTTGGGATGTGCAGGTTTACAGCTCTCAGTGT
This sequence comes from Enteromius afrohamiltoni, assembly GCA_034779775.1. Lineage (NCBI taxonomy): Eukaryota > Metazoa > Chordata > Actinopteri > Cypriniformes > Cyprinidae > Enteromius > Enteromius afrohamiltoni. Next base: position 4,944,288 of record JAUYWG010000047.1, on the reverse strand, counting down.
GCTTATAATTAATAGCTTCTCATGGGGATCAAATGCATTAGTTTGAACAGCCAAACTCCATTCTTTATAATTAAAAAAGTCGCAAGTCCCCTCACTCAACAGCTCGCTAGTGTGGCCCTATTGCAGTGCTTTGCTGTCTGAATGACAGGGCCCTTGTGAAGTCGTCCAAGTTGTTTGCTCAGCCCAAGCAAAGAGTTCTGGAATGGCAGCAATAACAAGCTTGGATGTCTGGAGGGAATGATGTCAACCCCCTAGTTCTGGATCAGAGCCTGGCACGGATAGAGGGACCAAGGGGAGGGGAGCAGCCTCACCCACTGTCAAAATTACATACAGTTGGCTAGCTCCCCTGCAATGTTACAGCATAAGCGAACCGACTGAATGGGCCATTCATGCCTTTTCCCTTTAGCACACCATTAAAACACAACATGGTTTATGTTAAAAAAATGAACACTGATGAAAATACACCAAGAGGCTTAAGAGAGCTACATGCAAGCTAATATGAAGGGTTTCATAACATTCAGGGGAAACGACGCACAGCTGTATTACTAGATTCTGACAGTGATGAGAGTCCTAATTTTTGAGAGTCCCAGATTTGCATGGACTGACATATGTAACATGACATCGGCAAAATGTTTAACCAGCAGTAGTTCTGAACTAGTGGAAAAATAAACATCACAACCATTTGTACTGAAGTTTTTCCTTTAGTGGATTACAATATATGATAGAGACTTCAAGTCGAAGAAGCAAAGGATGCAGCACATTCACAGTTTTTATTTAAGTCTTTGGTCTAAAAATGGAATTTGCTCTCTTTGCTCTAAAAATTTTTCATTGCCAGGAACCCCCTGAAAGACGTCTTTGAACTGAGGGGTACTGTCATCGCCTCCTAGGAGATCAGGCACACTGGCCTTGACATATCCACAGGGAGAGATAACCAAGGCTCTGAAAAATCCAAGCTGCTCAGCCCATAAGGCAACCCCCTGTTGGCCTAACGTTAAGTAGTATCAGAGCCATATTTGCTGAAGACCACAGTCTACTCCTATGCCCTTTTTTTTTTGGGAAGATCACTACTTTAAGAATCAGATGAGGACATGTTTACGGTGGCCGAGAGAGCTCAACACGCTGCAAACTTAAGAAAACACATGCAAACAGAAAAAAACACATGCAAATTGCAATTTCTCACAACGTAACCAAACACAGAGAAGCGCGCGGCAAACAGTTCTGACCACAACGGCAATGTTTCAGGGGGACCTCAAAAAGTGACGAACACACCTGGGACCTGACTATTTGTTCAGTGGCTTCTGGTCAGAGCAGAGATGTTGTTGCTGAACTAAAAGGTGAGGGGATTTTTTATTTTTTTATTTTAAGAATTTGTGAGAATTTGCAGTTTGCATGTGTTTTCTTAAGTTTGCAGCGCATTGAGCTCTCTCGAACACAGTACATTATACATAATACTATGAGTCATCCAGGCAGGTTCTTCAAGTATTATAATACCTGTTATCAGGATGTTGTGATATTAAAGATGACAGTAAAAAAAAATATGCAGTAGGCATATTTGTAGCTTAATAATATAATGATAAAATTCAGATGACTAAATAGGTGGGCTGCACGATATGTAAAAAAATAAATGGCTTTATAAATGCTCACATTTTGTTTTAGATAAGGATAACGATTCTGGCAAGGATGTTCTCTGAGAAGAAAAAATAATAATAA
>JAUYWG010000047.1:4911546-4933153 GCA_034779775.1 Enteromius afrohamiltoni | reverse complement strand
ATTTTCATGATAGAACATCACAATTGCGAAAAAAAAAACCCCGAAAATGGTCTTTATTTATTTTTATTTCTCAGAACTGCAAATTGATATCATGCAGTTATTTGAGTTTATAAAGAGTTTTCAGATTTGTGAGACAAATTATAGATTGATAGATGGATAGATAATTACCCTAACTCACTCCTCCGCAGCCCTCCTCATGTTGACAAGATTGCAAACCAAATTGCATTATTTTCACTACTGGTTTCTTCCTCCCGGGGGCAAGCAGGGACCTGACGGGGCTCTGAGCATCACTCAACCCTTACCTTCAAGGGGTAGATTCCCCTAAGGCTCAGGGTCCTCCGGGTTCCCTGCCTGTTCCCCCGGACAGTCACTAAACAAGCTTATTATCAATTGCAGCGGAAGTGTGAACTAGTGAAACCAGTCATATTGTGAGCAGCACTGGTATACTGTGTTTGTAGCAAAAGCCAAAAATTCATTGTATGAGTCAAAATGATCCATTTTATTTTATAACAAAAATCATTAGGATATTAAGTAAAGATTGGGTTTCATAAATATATTATGTAAATTTCATACCATAAATATAATAAAACTTTCTGTTTCTAAAATGTTTGATTAGCGATATACTTTGCTGAGAACTTCATTTGACAGCTTTAAACGCAATAGATTAATATTTAGAAATATTTAGATTTTCTTTTGCACCCTCAGATTTCAGATTGCAGAGAAACACAAAGCAAACAGGATGGGACTTCATATCGAGCATCCCACCATAACATGTTTGAAAAACATCCATCATCAGATATTAATCAAGAATGTGAAGTTTGTGTTGTGTTCTGAAACACAAGCCTCATTTTCCCTTTATGGTCCAGCTGGAGTTTTGCTTGAAAGGGCCAAAAAGCCTCAAAATATATAGAGCCTGAGCCAGTGATTGATTCCTCCTGGCCCTTAAAAATAACAACATCTAATCATGTTACCAAATTGGAGCTGCATGGAAGAATTACCCAGACAACTATGAAATTCAAGATTACAGCTCCAGATAATCGACATCATTCTACACAACCTCTGTTATCTCACAGATGATTGTTTTCCTAGTAAGTCGAGCGTCACTATCAAGATCAATGCAGGAGTGCTTGATTGCTCTCTCTGATTTCTGCAAGCTGATTAAACTCAGACTGTATCTCATATTAATGATCAAATAATCGTATTATGATGCGTTGTTAAATCTGACTGTATATTGAAGCTTGTAGCTGAATGATATGGGTGATTTAGAAAATTACATGATTTCAACTTGGATTTTCTGCTCTGTTGTCAGTGCAATGTTGTCTCTTACCGCTCACCAGAACATTGAATATTGAATGAAGTCATGAATGAAGTATGATGCCACAGTACTAGTATGGTCAGGTTAGTTATTAAATTATGCCAATGCAGTTGCTAAGTGGAGCAGTTGTTTGCTTAATTGTTCTGGGAAGTTTCCGCATGGTTCTTTACCAGGCCAAGACTCTCAACAGACTGTAAGCAGTTTCATGCCTACTATTAAAATTCATCTTGTTTGATCTGAGCTGGCCAAACTTGCTGTTTCACTACCATAATGCAATGCACTGTTGGAAAAAATAACTAGCTAATCACAACTGTTTCCCAAAACCATAGTAACTTTGTCACACATCCATCATTCCAACCACACTGGTTCAAGAATGATTTCATGCGGTATAGTATTACTGCTGATTAATCACTTTTAGATCATATTATTGTCAGGTAATTGCTAAAAAAAAAATAAAGATGGCATCTGAGGAATACAATTTTGCTATATTTACAGATGTTAGATTAAATAATGTATGTCTGGATTACTAGAGCACATGTACACATGCTCAATCTTGGATAAATGCATTCATGCTTTCTGGATAAACTAAGGATAGGTTTATCACAGCAATGTACTAAACACCATAAACTGTGTAAAAAAAAAAAAAAAAAAAAAAGATGGATGATGCATTGCACTTTATTCTACCGTAGAAAATGTAACCATTGAATCAAAGTGAAAATGACCTCATTTGGAGAAAGTCTGCGCAGTAGTGATTCATTTGGAAAAAGAGTCTGAGTGATTTATTTGTAGCCAGAGTCTACAAAGTAGTGATTCAATCGAAGAAATAGTCTGCACAGTACTGATCGTAAGTCCTGCCCTAACTCCCACAGACCCAATCACAAGCTCAAAATTACCAGGTCTCAATTTTATAGCATCTAGTAACAAACTAAAAGCAAACTTATTAGAAAAAACAAACACTTGAAGGTACCTAAAATGATGGAAACTATCTTTGGGGAAAATATTATGTGCAAAGTGTAATTACATTATTTTGTTCAGCTTATGTGCCATTAATGTATTTATGGAGAGGGTGGGTTTATGATCTATACTGGAGCCAGCCACCAGATTTATTTCAGGACATGTGTGGCACACTTGCTAAAAACACAAAAGTTTTTCTTTGCATTTTTTAAATCATTGCATGATTTAATTTCCAGGCACCAAAAAACCCTACTGTTGTCTAAATAAGCAGCCAAAACACATTTTTCCCCTTTTTAGTTGAAAACGGTATTAAGTACTTAACATGACCTACTTAAGTCAATACGTTTTGTTAGCAAGAAAATATGCGTCTCATCATCGGTCAAGAGCTTTTCAGCCACACAAGTTCCCATTTGCAAACACAGAATCACTGAACTATGACGGAGCTTGAGACCACAGTTGGCTAACAAGGCTTTAGGGGACAATGTACGACTCATACCAAGTGGTCAGTGATCACACATCACTACTTAAACTCATTTACACCTCAAACTGCATGATTTGATGTATTCTAACACAAATGATGTGAAACAAGTTACATCCTAAAGTTTAATAGGGTTATATTGGTGCATCATTGAGAAGCTGTTGGTTACAGTCATTTTATTATGGATAATGGATACTTGCTTCAATAATACAGAATTGATGTGTGGTGACAGGTGTGTGTTCTGGCTACTTTAACTGTGTGTAAAAATATCTCTGTTATAATAATAGTGGTTTTGAAAGCGAAAAGGTTTATAAAAGTCTGATCCAGCCTGTTACCACTGTCACAGCCTATAAAAGAGTCTTGTGTAACAAGGGTGTGTGTGTCTGAGTTCAGATACTGACATGTAAGAGACACACAGAACTCCTGGAGCCCGAGACCGTGTGATCTCACAGACTGGAAGTCCTGTACATAAATCTTTGCCATTTAGAAACGGAAAACTGGTGCCTGCTCTCCTGTGGGGGGAGCAGCTTATAGACTAAACAATACTGACCCGGCTGCTGACCTGGCCACTTTTATAACCAGCCGAGAAATGAACTCTTGGGACAGCCTCTGACTCCACAGTCAACCCCCACATAACCTCCTGTATATGAGGTTTCCCAAGAATCCAGAAAGAGTGTTTTTGTTTTTCTTTTAAGATCACCAAAAGGACAAACCTACATCTCTGAGCACCTCACATGCATAACCTCCTGAAAGAACTCATTTCACTGACAATTAAAATGAACAAGTGAATGATCTAGTGGCATGTGACTGAAAAAAAGATATATTTAGTTGCCATTTCTACTAGATGTAATATGTAACTCAGTGCTTATATATTGAATTACAATAAAATTGAAACCTAGAATCAAATTCGACTGATAGTAAACTTTGACAACCGAGAGTAAAGACCTTTATAATCTGACAAAAGATTTAAATTTAAAATGGAGGCCATTTTTTTTTTATAAGTCCACAGAATATTAAGCAGCACAACCATTTTCAACACTGATAAATACTAAAGAGTGGCATACTGTATCAGCACATTAGAATGATTTCTAAAGTTATTTTTCCTCACCCTTTCCACAAAAATATTAAGCAGCAGCACAATAAGAAATGATTAGCAAATCAGCATATTAGAATGATTTCTGAACGATCGTGTGACACTGAAGACTGAAGTAATTCAGCTTTGCATCACAGGAATAAATTGCATTTTCAAATATATTAAAATAGAAAACAGCTATTTTAAATAAAAATAATATTTATATTTTTTGTGATGAAATAAATGCAGTCTTTGTGTTCATAACAGCCTTTTTTATGTGACCATCCAGGTCAGCCTCTGAACAGCCCTGACCCTGTGACACACATCCAGCAAGAACAACTGAAACACGACTCCTCTCCCACAGGAAGTTTACCGGCCTCTGCTCTTTGTCATACACAGATTCACACGGCTGTCCAACCTGATCGAATAGCAATTCGTACAAATTTAATGAGGTGGCTAATTCGCACAAATTTGCACAACCTCACTCGTACAAATTAATGCAATTTCTTCTAAATAATTTCTTCTATTTTACGAGATGCCAATTCGTATGAATTTGTATGAATGACCTAAACCTAACCCCGCCCCTAAACCTAACCGTCACGAGGTTTTAGACAAATCGTATGAAATCGTACGAGTGAGGTCCTATGAATTAGTTCAAATTAGCACATATTTGGCACCTATACAAATTGTTCGTGAGACTGTGTTGGACTGTCACTTTGGCCACAACTACTTCTGTTGACCACGGATTATTGCTCTTTTATACGAAGCGCCCGCCCATCAGTCTCACAAACACATTGATGAGGTGTAGTTTCGAAGTCTTACACACAGCCTTGTCATAATCCTGTTTTAGACATGTGCTCGCAGTCGTTCGATCTTATCGCATCTGATACGCAGTGTTGAAGGCATGCCATTAATCATGTCACCAACAGAAAGCCTTATCTGCAAACCAGAATTCATAATCCCACGCAATAAATCAGCTCTGACTAATACATGTAAGCAAACCTATTCATGGTCAACCAAGCTAACCTAATCTTCACAAAACAAAAACAAAAAGCTCCTCATGTAATCTCCATCGATGCAGCGTTTACTTCAACGTGCAGAGAGGCCTGAATTTTATCAGATTAGACATTTGACAGGAGCTATCAAAGCGAGCAGCCCCGAAACTTTAATAGTACACGTACAGCCGGCCCCAAACAAGCTGGCGGTCCTTTGTCACTTGGCAGCTTCGAGCCATTGCGCTGATGGGGCCACATTGATGTTCGGATTAGGGCACGCCTCTGTGATCAAGTGCTCAAATACTAGATAAAAACTACAGAAACACCCTTTAATCCTCACAAACCACCTCTAAACAGGATCTTAAGGGGAAGAACATCGTCACAGTTGATTCTTTTCAAAACGGTCCAGTGTCTTTGGCTTAATTCTGGTGCTGCTGCAGGCGGATTTGTTTTTGGCATCTGAAAGCCAAGGTGAAGGAGCTGAGGGGAGGGCAAGCATCTTTGCCTGCTTGATAAAGCTTTAGGTTGAGAAGTCCTGAAAGAATTGTAACAGCAAATAAATGCGAAACATTCACATTTCACACATTCTACGCGCATGATTGTATTAGTAGCAGTATCTATTATTGGTTGATTTGAACAATTTTTTTCAATGCATAGATACTGACACATTTTAAATGGTATCTTTAAAGGGTTAGCTCTTTATAACGTTGACTCAGCACATCTAAAGGTTTTAAGGTCAAGGGTTAAGTAAAATTAATATACAGTAGAAAAATCATTCCTAATGCACACTGAAACACATTATTTCACAAATCTGTGGGTCTGTCTTCCAATACGGTTGTGCTTGATCCAGAGCCAGAAATGTAGTAAAAACGCCGGTAAAACAGTCCATGTGACAGCCGTCGATCAACGTCAGTTTTGCAACGCTATGAGAATAAACACATACGTCTTTGTGCAAGAAAAGAACTCTCCTAGCGTCGCAAAACTGAAGTTGAGCCACTGATGTCACGTGTACTGCTTTACAGATATTTTTACTATGTTTTTGAATCTGGGACCATTTCAGTTGTGTTGCTGTCTATGGAGGGTAATTAATATCTTAATTTGTGTTCTGAAAATGAATGAAGGTCTTATGGGTTTGTATTAAGATTAATACATCATCTGAAAGCTGAAAAGTTGAATTGAAGCTGAATTGAAGTATGGTTTGTATGTACAGTATTTTGTCCAAGATATATCTATTTGAAAATCTAGAATCTGAGGGTGCAAAAAAATATGTTTATGGTAGACATTTTTTAATAAAATCGAAATATTTTAATGGAACATGAACTTGACTTAATTTTAAAACGTTTTTTTGCTCCAATGTCAATGTGGCATGAGATATATATATATATATATATATATATATACTGTATATATATGGTACAGAGGAGCTTGTTTTCATTGCAGCTCAAACAATTAACTTTAACCAGAATTCCCTGAAATCATACATTTACCCTTTTACAGTTCAATGCTGAATCTTTGATCTTTGCTCCATTTTACGCTGAATATGAATCTAATGAGATATTAGACAAGCATAGAGTACATAATATCAGTTTATTTTGAATGTGCTCAAAAGGTTTTTGAACAAATAATCACTTTCCAACAGTGTAGAAATTTTGTATTATTCTATAAACCATGAATGTGTATAGTATGAATTTAATCTAGACTACACTGGCCATGTTGTCATTGTCATGTGATCTACTGGTATGAGTTGCATTGCTTCACTATCATTCACAAATGATTTTAGATACAGTTATGCAAATGTGGCTGTCCACTTTTTCAGTAGCTGCTGCGTGCATAATATTCACAGCAGACATGCTATACAGAAGAAGCATTTACTATTCTCTATACTGTTTACTGAGACCCCGCCGCTCACATTTCTGGCCAACTTCAGTATTAGTCTAGTCTTTTCTAATCTCTCACATTGTGTTCCTTAAAAGTGCAAAGTCTGGCTAAACAACATTCCTAGGATGTACCTATGACACAGATACGTTCATATCCCTTCAGCAAGCCTGCGCCATCAATCATCAGAGCAGTCACTGCAGGCCACATTCACACGAGCTAACTTGAGTTTATAACAGGTTAAGAGATGTTTGAGCTGAGCATAATCATGGACAATGGGAACTGGTGAGTTCAGATGTGTTGATTTACTATAAATCACATGTAGCATATTTCACTGAAAGCTAACACAACTTAAATAACCACAGGCATCGCAGGTTCAAAAAACTCCCTGAGGAGATGAAGAATGTAGATCCTAAGATCATTTCCTGAATGAAAAGTAAAATGTTATAGACCTTGATGGGCTTCTGTTCTGCGTGGAACACGAGATGATAAGGAGAATGTTCATGCTGCTCTTTTCCACACAATGAAAGGGGATGGGGACTGGTGCAGTCAAAACACACTATAAAAGTATCATAACAGTGCTGAATTTAAAGCATTCTAAACCATATGATGTTGTTTGAGTGACAGGCTGAAATTTCAACTGTTATTAGCAACAGCGGCCTGCTCATGTTTAAACCTGGGGGTCATGGTTAGTCACGTGACATGCAAAAACCAGGTCAAATTTTACAGGTCAGAGTTGCATAGGCTATATTTCCTATTATTAAAAAAAAAAAAAACAGCCTGGTTTTTTTTTTTTATGTAATACACATTTTAATCGACAGTAGTAAAGGACACTTCAGTGCCAGTTAAACTAGTGTGAATGAAAGTAAGATTTTGAACCTTTTTACAAATCGTCCAAATGTAGGATAAAAAAGAGGCTTTGTTAACAAAGTGTAAATGTATTGAGCGTTGCTGTATTGTGGCTTAGTATCTGTCTCCCCCTATTGGCCTCAGTTATTAATTTGCAACACTCAAGACACATTAAGGTATTTCATATTATATTTATGCAGTTTGTGTTGTGTGTGAGTAATAGCAAAATACCTAATTTTACCAGTTTTTTTTACCTCCCACTCTCTCACTCTCGCTTTTCCTATATCTCTTCATGAAAAGGTAACTTTGACGGTTTCTGACTTGAGTCATTAATCATCGAGATGGGCCGGTTGTGTTAGTGCTGGGGGGCAGTGATTATTGTGTGCTTTCACTGGTGATTATGCTGCTTTAACAATCATTCTCTACAAACACGTGGAGGTAAGCCCAAAACACCACTGGAGATCCGTGTGAGAGTTTGTGTGTGTGTGTGTGTGTAGCCTTTTACAGTGCATGCATTAAAAACCTCACATTCTTACACTCAGACACTTTGAGCTTTGTATACCCATTTTCATTTTGAATTACAATGTAATAATGATATAATGAAATAATAATATGGTTGAAAAGCTTGAATGAGGTCATCCTTTATTTACTAGCAGCAGTCAGCTGTAAATAAGGTCAAGTTTCCCCTTTGCCTCCATCTTTTTTCCAGTACATGAATCCCATGCACTGGTACCAAATTGAATTTCCACACCGCCTCTGCCAGTCGCTGGCAGCTCCATAAACACGCTGAAGAGCATCATGGGCAATTTATGCGCATTGAAATTGAGCTCTCTGAGGATGAGGGCAGCACCTTGTCATTGTCACAAACATTTGAGTGTGGTCAAGGTGACATCTTTGTTATCATCTGCCATATTTTTTATTAGGCAAAAAAAAAATATTCTCAACAGATTATCTTTACGTTTTTATCAAAATTTAAACCAAGTCATGTTTTATGTATCATAACCACAATATCTGCCATATTTTTGCATATGAGACAATTTATGGCAAAATTAATAGCATTTTATTTTTACAAGAAAGACTTTGTGGTCATTTTAATGTTTGAAGCAAGTTGTAGCTATATAATAATTATTTAAAGTGTGTTTAGATTTCTTTAAGCTTAATCATTTTGCTAATAATGATAATACTAAATGCTCAATACTTTAATACTAATAATTTGTAAATAATAATACAATTCAAAAAATGAATACATGCTCAAATTTCCTCTGTAAATGTAGTTGCAAACGCCAGATTATATATTTCAGATTACTGCAGGCTAAGGTTGTTTTTGCATTAGCTTTGGAGCGCTAAACCAGAGTTATTACATAAATGTATTGTAAAGTAAATATCTCGTCCCATGACGATATTTTGTAAATGTCCTACAGTAAATAGATTAAAACTTAATTTGTGATAATAATATACATTGCTAAGAGCTTCATTTAGACAACTTTTCTCAATATTTAGATTTTTTATTTAAATTTATTGATTTATTTTTTGCACCCTAAGATTTTTAGTTGTATGTGGACCTAACAAAATTACTTGAAACAAACATCCATTGAAAGCTTATTTATCTAATCTCAACAAAGTATGACATGACATATATGACATGTTAAATCATCACTGTTATCAAATCCCTGATATGAGATTTATTATTTTATAAATGTTAAAAGATACTGTTTTGATAACTGTAGGCTTGATTCTTACTTTAAATGATCATATGTATATATATTTAACTAATGCTATTTTGTATGTGTAATTTATTAGTAATGACTTTTTACCTTTTTATCCTGTATGTGTTGCAGTGGGAGAGTTGTCCTGTATTTTGTGCTGTTCCTGTATTTGAACATTTTTAGAAAATACCTGCGAGGGGTGAGGGGGCGTAATTTTAACTCTTATCGAACAGATATCTTCCAATGGTTTAACATCACATTCATTTAACCATAAAATACAGTCAAATGTATGTTTTGGTTTTGGTTTTTTGCAGTTTTATTGTTTTTTAAATTTTTAAAAATTATTTCTGGAAGACCAACACATCACCTTGCATATGCATTTTATGCACCTTGCAAATATTACATTTGATTTTTTATGCATATTTTCTGTATGACCCTGCTTAAGTAGTGGTTTTTGCAAAGACCACTTAAAATAAACTCTAAGGCTTCTGTATTTTTATGATTTTTAGCTATCAGCATTTGTTATGGTTTAGCAAAAAATTAAGAAAGAAAGAAAGACAAAGTAGCTGATGTAATAATCATTATATCAACATTTAAATGTGGTAAAACGTTCTAACTACATTTTCACTACATTTTTTACAGGCAATTATGTATTTATTTATTTTGAACGCTACATTTTAACCGGATACTGAGCATGTGCAGAATAATAGTGGCTTTAGCTGCTTTGTGAATGAAGCTTGTTGTGTGACCGTCCGCTCCTCTAATAGTTCAGTGTAGCTCTGCTGTGAAATGTCACTTTTGTGTTGTTTTACACAAGCGGCATTCCTCGTGACGTCAGAAACAGGCCCACGAGGGTGCGTTAGAAAGTCCAAAGGTTACTGTTCGGCCCACTGCACCAGTGTAATGAAGTCCTCCTTCATGTGATAGCATGCTGTGTCTCCTGGCAGTTCCTCTCTCAAAGCTGCTTTCTTTTCTTCCTTCAAAAGGCCCAAACAAAAAATATGTCCTCTCTGACTCGAGTGTTGCCATGGGACCAGTCAAACTACATATTTGCTGCCGCTCTTCAGTGCCCCGTGGGCGACTCTGACTGTAATTATACATTAGACACAGCCTCAGTGTCATTTTATCACTTACGTTTAACCGGCTCGTACGTAGTTCATCACATGGAAAGTAATCCAATTATAATGTTGACAAGAATCAGCCAGACTGAATGTAACCTAAAGATTATTAGATATCTCTCTTTGACACTGACCAAGAAAAACATGTTGTCATTGATTATGATATAAAATAATTCTTTGTTGCCCTGTAATGCCATAATTGTTGCTGTCGATATTAATTACTCTGTGAAATGTGTGGTTAGTGCTCAGTTTTAAAGTTTGATTCTTCGTGCTCGTTTGTTTCTCGCAAACACCAAAGTTCAGCACAGGGTGGCGCTAAAGCACATGGGATTATTTCAGGACACACTGTTCTTATGTTTTGAGCTTTAAGAAACCTGTCGAAAACCTGGACACATTCTGGAATCAATCTCGCGTTTTATGTCGCTTAAAGACGATGAAGCGTACTATTTTTCCGCTTCTCGCATGACATTGAAGCATATTCTACATTTGTATCATTGGAAAATATTTAAATCATACAGGGTATATTTTCATTGTAATTTTGTTTCAAACTGAAATAATCTATATCTAATAAAAAATGATCAGATTGTAGTTAGAAAACAGCAACAACCGCTATAAGTATAGAAAAAAAATTCCTAAAAATATGAATTAAATGTTGGTTCGTTTTTTTGTTTGTTTTTTTTTTTACTTTAATAAATGCCTAGAGCTGGCCGTCTGGCCAAACTGAGCTATCAGGGGAGAAAAACCTTGGTGAGAAAAGTAAAGAAGAACCCAAAGATCACTGTGGCTGAGCTCCAGAGATGCAGTCGGGAGAAAGTCAACCATCACTGAGTCCTCCACCAGTCGGGGCTTTATGGCAGAGTGGCCCGACGGAAGCCTCTCCTCAGTGCGAGACACATGAAAGCCTGCATGGAGTTTGCTAAAAAAACAGCTGAAGGACTCCAAGATGGTGAGAAATAAGATTCTCTGGTCTGATGAGACCAAGATAGAACTTTTTGGCCTCAGAATGGGCCAAAGGTTTACTTTCCAACAAGACAATGACCCTAAGCACACAGCTAAAATAACGAAGGAGTGGCTTCACAACAACCCAGTGACTGTTCTTGAATGGCCTTGTGAATATGGAGTTTGTGTGTACATTAATGAGGGAAAAAAATTAACTTAAATGATTTTAGCAAATGGCTGCAATATAACAAAGAGTGAACAATTTAAGGGGATGAATACTTTCTGTACACACTGTATACGTGTTTCATTTCAAAGAGGAGACCTACACTCTTGATCTTAAAAAAAAAAAAAAAAAACGATGTTTTTTATGTTTTAATAAGAAAAAAAAAAAAAGCTAACAATGCCCACTGCACATGTATTAGATCTAAGATGTATGCTTTGTGGAATAATTTGGGAAATGTCTGTGCTTCGGTTGATTGTGGACTCAGTTGAGGAGAGCAGCTCGTTATTGAAGCTGAAAGTCTTTGATGTGGCATGAATTCCTCACAGATGTTCCCCTGCTCTCCTGAGCAACGGCACAGACCTCGTTCAAACCTGCCTGCAGTCCTAGAACATTTACATGAGTTTGGGTTGCTGCATAATTACTTCTGATTTGTCTTAATTCATAGTTTTCAAGACTTTAATATTCTGACAGCAGTAGGAAACAGCATGGGTGAACAAAAACTTTTGTGATCTCCTGAAAGTGAAGATGTCTTACAGTAGTTATTTCAATGTAACACTGAAAAAGATGAAGGCAAACTATAGCATTTTTAAACATAAGTATTATTTCTTTTTAAAGTCATGAAAAGCAAATAGATGAGAAGAAGCCATGTGGAGCTCAGCGTGGAGTTTGAGATGAGAGGGAGAGAGGGGGCAGTAATTACACACAAACACACCTCCCTCGGCCTCAGGGGGGGTCAGCTTGTAAAGGAAGGAAGTCATTTACAGAACAAAAACAGAGAAGGCCTCTGGAAAAAAAGAGGCAGTTTGTGAAAAAGAAAACAAAGGCAGACGGACAAAGAATAAGGAAATGTAAATGTGGCATGGACTTGAGGAAGCATCAGAGGAAGAGCCTCAGTATCCGTGCCTGGAATAGAGATGGAGGGGAAATGTTTGCTTCATGGCCTGCCAACACACAATACCTGACCAACCCAGCCAGCCAGCCAGCAGCCCCAGACCAGCACAGCGGACGTCTTGATGAGCACAACGGACTGATGACAGACTGTTACCATGACAAAAACACACACACATATGTATATGATTATACTTATAATCATAATAAAGTTATAATTATAAATAAAATTACACACACACACGTCAAAGAAATCAAGATGTCTGCATCAAAAAAGAAAATCACAAAATAATAGAAAGCGCATTAAATATAAATCAAGAGTCTACTTTTTAGGTGTCATTATGACATTATATATTTTTGTAAAAATCCAAACAACATGCTTAATCTGACTTGAAGAGTAAGCGAGTATATAGAAAAGTATTGTTTGAAGAAATGTATCATAAAATGATTTTTGTCGTAAACAAGAATGTTGACATGTTAGTTAGATAGTGATATTTATTTTTGGCTCATAAAAACAAAAACTAAATTGCAATAAAACAGAAAACTTAAATCCGTAAATATGGATGCACAAAAAAAGACACGTTCCTAAAAGGTCATCATATCTGTCATTCCAGAGATGTCAAGATGAGTTGATTTGATCTTTCCTGGTCCTGTATGAATCCATGAGTAAACACTGGGTCAGAGAGGGTTTGTAACTGAGCTGTGAAGAGAGTATTTGTAGACGCTGATGATCGAGTACTGCAATCAAAAAAAGACACAATGCATGCACATGTAAATACACACACTGTGCCAGAGAGCGGCTGCGCAGAGGACAGGGAGGATCATGTTCACATTTGTTTCAGATTTCAGCCATGTAAACAAAGGGAGGCAGGCAGACATGCTGGGGCCCGTTTAAATTAGGACCCAATAAGATCTGTCAAATCCACAAGCCCAGAGCTTCTCGCAAAGCCCAAATCGAATCAAAAGCAGCCTTTTGATGGTCTCCGAGTTTGGTCTCTGTGACAATTATTTTTGTTTTAATAATCATTCCCTGGTTTTGGGCTGGAAGACACAGCAGCGCTTCGGTGGGAGGGAATGGAGTCTACACACACACACACACACATACATTAGGGGAATAGATGCAGCAGGGTTTCTCCAGTCTCTTCTCGAGCCCAAGAATGATATCATGCATTCTGGGGAGTGTGGGAGCGAGTTTAAGCTCCGTCCTTGATTTGCTCCACTCAAAATGAATGACCTGAGAGGCACGTCCATTAGTGAAGAATGTGCTGCAGTCAAGTTGTGCTTTGGTTTAAAGGGGTCGTATCGTGAGGAATCCAACCTGCCTTAATCTTCTGAGAAAAGGGCTTATTGTTTAAAAACGCACTGAAATTTTCAGAACTAAAGACTTCCTCCTCTGTGGAAAAAAAAAAAAAGAATAAAGTAAGCTTTAAAAAATAACATGCAGTTTTTGATGCAGTTAGTGGGAAATCAGAAAATTCATCCATGAAGTCATAGTGAGATAATAAGGAGGAAGTGAGAAAAAATGCTGTTATTTCTGTCCTCCAACAAATATGCTCATATAGGTTATTTGTCCAAATCCCTGCTATATGACTCATCAGAGTGTACAGTATACTACAAATGTGCCTCTATCGGAGACAGGACAATTTTATAATGTTTTTATCTCCATCGCTATTCCGGTTTTGTGTAGATTAGTTGGTAGCATACTAAGTTATACACGCTTATATGTGATCATGGGTTGGATCCCAAAAAACGCACATGCTTATAAAAAGATTTTCCATGACAAATCATGATTCGTATGAAATACACCTAGTAAAATGTATAAATTACCATGAGATTGGGGTAAAAAGTCCACACATTGTATTTAAACAAACACACATTTTGATTGGTAATGACAGTCACAGACGCAACATAATATTGTCATTATTTCAACTTTAAAACAGAAGTTTAGGACATAACACGGTGCTTGCACAAATGACCTATAGGGTCGTTTTTTTGTTGGAGGACAGGCTCTCATTAGCAACTTCATTTATTGTTTATAAGCAGAATCTTTTACAAGCAGCTATGGTATATTTCTAACAAGGTCTCGATTTCTCATCTTAACAGTTGTAACATTTCATAACTTGCAAAATAAAGTTTCCAAAGGAGTTTTTTGTTTGTTTGTGGTAGTGATGCCATGTAAGAATCCCTGGGTTCTCCCATAACTTTGGTAATGGGTTAGGTTTAAGGGTATTTCCAGTGTTAGAACATAGACGTTACCTAGTTATTGTATTTACTTTAACAGATACATAATTAATGCAGAAAAGAAATGTCAAATAAAGTGCTACATATAATATATATATAAATATATTTGTAGGTTTAGTTTGTAGTTTTTATTAAAGGTTTGTTATGTGCTTTTGTAATTTTTTCAGTTTGTTTTTAGATTTAATTTGTATTTATAGTTAATCATTTTTGTCTTCACCAGATTTTAAACGGATTTCAGTTAGTTGCTAGGGCTAGATTTTTCATCTAATATTTATATTTATATTTTGTTTTTGTTTTTTTATTTATGTTATATATTTCATTACGAGAAAGTTAAAAAAATAATAATCCCGATTTGAAGATCTGAAGAACCCTGTTTCACTGTAAATGACTTTTTATGCAACAGAAATATTAAAAAAAAAAAAATCGTTTCTTTATGGAACCAAATGTGTATTTTGCAAGGTTGTTTTTACTAAAATATGAAATAAAACAGAGAAAGAGACGGGATAAAAGATAATATACATAAGTTGGCCTCAGCTAAAATTACAAGCCTGATATATCTACATGCATCCAACAAAGAGGGAGCTTACAGAGGAGGAAATTATTAAGTCAGCACATGGAGGCCAGCTTTTCTCCCTTGGGCTGCAACTTTCATCAGGATCTGGACACTTTTCACTTCCTGTCCATGGCAACAGGCTGAGAAGGGCCCCAGTAAACAAATCCAAAAGATCTCATTCAGTGGCTGTTCCTGCAGCTCAGTGCACAGAAACAAAACACAACTGCCACAAAGTAACCTTATTCTAGGATTAACTTATAACTCGAGATGCTTAGCTGTGCAAACTGGCCATTGTGGGTGTTTGCTTGGGTACGGCTTACTAGCATATTACTAGCAGGTGGTTACTTATCAGAAAAGCTCTCAGAACCAAAGCGTTTTTTGGTATTGTGATCACTAGATCACTCGGGGTCATGAAGGAGACAGTGTGTGACCTGGTGCCCACTAACAGTGATAAGACAATGCCCGCTCTGGCTTTTCCTCAGCTGGCCGGTGTGGGAAAGCACTCGCCCCTCCCCGTGCCGTCAGAGGATGTGGAGGCTCAAAGCTGTTATCTGCTCACAATAACATCCTGGTGTATGTACCACACTGTTCTGTCCAAGGGAAGTTGGACACAAATAAAAGACGGCACAATCAAGGACAGGGGTGGAGGGAGTGACAGTAAACACAAGAGCTATTTACTGAGGTCAAAACAGGGGAATATTACTGCCAAAGTCTTCAGCAGGCACCCCAAACATGTTTAAAGAGTTCGTATGAAACTGCAGAAAACAGGGTGAAAATAAATATTTTCATGACAAACAAGCATGCATTTTTTTCTGTAGTGATCTACATTTCAAAAGTTCGAAACATTTATACTTTTATTCAGAGACAATGCATTAAATTGACCAAAAAATTACAATAAAGACATTTATTATGTTACAAATAATTTCTATTGTACATCAGTTCTGTGATTTTGAACTATCTATTCATCAAAGAATTGTAAAAAAAAAAGGAAAGAAAGTAATAAAGAAAACAAATTAATGAGCACAATTGTTTTTAACACTGATTATGATGATAATATTTCTAAATGTTTCTTGAAAACTAAATCAGAATATAGAATGATTTCTAAAGGATCATGTGACACTGCAGCCAAATTTTAGCTTTGCCATCACAGAAATAAATTGTTAATCTATATTGAAATGTAAAAGTTACATTTTCATAATACAGTATTTTACAATATTACTGTTTTGCAAAATAGCCTCTGTGTGTGTGTGTCACTATTATATATTTTACTAATAAAACAGAATAAAAATAAATAGATTAAAAATGTAAACATTCAGAAACACTACTTTAAAGTCATTTTGAGGGAAAATAATACAGTGCAAAAATCCTAAAGGCCTTAAAAGGCTTGATTTTCTTAATTCGAAAGATAATTTGCTATTATTTTATTCTTTCAGTTTCTAAGTGAAATGTGGCGAGATGCAGCCTGTGGGGAAGTGCACTGCCTGATGGGTCCAGACAAGAACGGCTGTATCTGCACCTGAATGACTCTAAAAACAACACCTACAGCAGGAGACAAACAACAGGTGGAGAAACAAGCCCAAACAAGCAAACAGGAAAGAGCAGAGGCAGCTGTCTCACACTGCCTCCAGACAGGAAAGCTCTTCTTCAGACAGCAAGAAAGCCTGACAAAAAACAGGAAGGCACATATTGCAGTGCGCAGGTCCACGGTAGACTAAACCAATAATTACATGCACTCGTGTCATTACAAACTTAGATCACAAACAGAGAAATGTTAAAGAATATCCTGGATTCGACGCATAATATCAGCTGATGGTGATAAAAAAAACTAGTCCACTATAAGTAGTCCACTATAAGTTACACGATGAAGTCACTTTGGGAGACTGACATTAAAGAAAGTGGTTGCTAGAACTTGACCATATTAAAAAGTAAAGTAGCAATGTTTTACGTTACAGAACTTACATATATAGCGAATCAGTAGTGTGAACCTTGACCACAAAATCAGTCATAAGGGTCATTTGATGAAATTAAGATTTATACATCATCTGAAAGATTAATAAATAAGCTTTCTGTTGATGTGTGGTTTGTTATGACAGGACAATATTTGGCTGAGAACTATTTGTAAAATCAGGAACCTAAGGGCGCCAAAAAAAAAAAAAAAAAAAGAGAGAAAATAACCTTTAAAGTTCTTACCAAATCCAATACCTAATTGAAAAGTAAGTTTTGACATGTTTATGGAAGGAAATTTACAAAAAAATATTCATGGAACATGACCCACATTGTATTGTTGGATTCAACCATATCCCTGTTACATATGATTTTTTACATGTATAATGTACTGACAACCTTAAAAGCAGAGTTTAAAAATACACAATGGTAACACACATAATACTAAAATAAAACGATTACAGTTTAATTAAAATACAGTAAGAATAATTTTTTCATCAAAAAAACATCAAGCATAAGGTGTCTGATCTCATGAAATTCTGAGAATGTCAATTCTATGTAAATGTACATTTTTAAGATGACTAGCTAAAACGTCTCGGTTACGTATTGTAACCCTTGTTCCCTGAAAAAGGGAACGGAGATGCACGTCGGTGACTGGCAAATAGGAATCTCACTTCGAGATGTCCAATCTACTCCGCGTGTATTAAAACACGCCAATGAAATTGGCATATGCTGATTAACATCCAGCTGCAGCTGATCGCAGCGCGAGTATAAGTAGGCAGCAGATTAAGCGTTCATTAGTTTTTCGTTGAGGAGCCGAGCCAGCAAAACGGCCCCATAGCGGAGGTACAGATCCATGGCGACGGGACGTGACATCTCCGTTCCCTTCTTCAGGGAACGAGGGTTACAATACATGACCAAGACGTACCCTTTCAGTCGGTCACTCAAAGTCACGTCGGTGACCAACGAATAGGGATCCCTACCAAAATGCCATGGAAGCTGCTTCTTTCCAGCATCGTGTGGGAGTCTTCCAAGCCCCCGGTGTTTGGCCTCTAGGCTGGGTCTCGGACCACAGGAACTCAGTACAGCACTACTCAGTAACTGGAGCACTGGGATGTCTAGGAAGACGTGCGGAAGTCAGCCTTCCCATAGGAGATGAAGACAGATACACATATATCATGAACTTTCAATGCATATGGAATACAGGAGGTGATTGAACCCTGCGACATGTGACGGGAGCATAGGCCACCTTGATGGTTGATGTACGCAACGGTCGCTGTGTTGTCCGTGCGGACTAGTACGTGATGGCCCTGTAGGTGCTCATTGAGGCGACCCAGAGCTAGACATATTGCTAGCAGCTCGTGGCAATTGATGTGCCAATGCAGATGGGATCCCGTCCAAACCCCTGACACTGCATGCCCATTGTACGTGGCCCCCTAGTCCGTGGTAGAGGCATCTGTGAACACAACAGCATGCCTGGAGACCTGCTCTAGAGGCACTCCTGCCCAGGGAAAAGAGAGGTCTGACCACGGGGAGAAGGTTTGACGGCAGGTCATTGTTATTTGAACCCGGAAGGTACCGTGATGCCACACCCACCTCGGACTAGGTCGTGAAGCCAGTGTTGAAGTGGTCTCATATGGAGCAGGCCCAACAGTGTGCTGCAGCTGCCGCCATATGCCCCAGGGGCCTCTGAAAATATTTCACTGAAACCGCTGTCCTACCTTTGAACATACTCAAGCAGTTCAACACCAACTGAGCACGTTCCTGTGTGAGGCGCGCTGTCTGTGTGACCGAATCCAACTCCAACTACCTACTTTGGTAAACACACAGGGTAGAACACGATACTGATATGCCTGGTCTTCGAATGCAAACCTCAGAAATGGTCTGTGTCGCGGAAGGAATGAGACATGAAGGTACGCGTCCTTCAAGTCTATTGCTGCAAACCAATCCTGGGGACGGATGCATTCAAAAATGCGTTTCTGTGTCAACATCTTGAACGGAAGCCTGTGGAGAGCTCGGTTCAAGACTCACAGATCCAGGATTGACCGTAACCACATTTCTTGGGCACTATGAAGTACGGGCTGTAAAAGTCTGTCTTCATATCGACTGGAGGGACTGGCTCTATTGCTCCCTTCGCGAGAAGGGTAGTAATTTCTGCATCCAAACAGGGGCATTCACAGCATTCACTGACCTGAAGTGTATGCCGCTGAATTTGGGAGGGTGCCGGGCGAACTGAGTCGCATAGCCGAGCCGGATGCTCCGGATGAGCAAACGGGACCGTCTGAGTCTGAGCATGCTCCAGGCATCTAAGAACCGGACTAGTGGCACCATGGGGAGCACTGGGGTGCCAGCAGTGGGGAAGCAGGGAGGGACGCAGGGACCCGGCACCTGCAGCAAGGGTGGTGAAGACGGATGAGCCTCTAAGACGCTTCCTGGTCCACAACTCCGCAATGGCCATCTTCCCACGCAAGGAACATGACTCATCCATGAATGCCGCCTCTGCGTGCTCGATCTGCGTGCTGTTGCTGAACTTCTGGGCCAAGTCCTCGACAGTGTCGCCGAAGAGGCTGACCTGGGAGATGGGAGTGTCAAGAAAGCGCACTTTGTCAATGTCGGCCATCTGCCGCACGGAGTTCCTGTATCACCCCTTGGTCAGATCCATCCTCGTGCAGATGTTTAAGCACTTTGGCCTGGTACACTTGCAGTGTGGCTAGAGAGTGCGCGAGACTGGACGAGGTCTTACACGCCTTGGACGGGAGTCGTGGTGGCCCACGCCAGGCGGCAGCGCGAGCAGAGATACACCGCCACAGCGCGCTCGACCTGGGGGATCGACACATACCCCCTGGCTGCACCTCCATCGAGGGTGGAGAGGAGAGAGGAGCTGGAGGCCAAGCGTGAGGAGTATGAGGCTCGCCACGATCTGGTCAGCTCCTCTGGAAAGAAAGGCACTGGAGGGGACCGCAACGGGGGCGCGGACCAAGTACCCAAATACCAGTGGTCCTGCCTCTAAGGATCGGACAGGAGCACACGGGGTGGCACACGGCTTGGAGGAGGAGCATAGCCGAGACCTTCATAAAGGCTCCAGCCCGTGGGGATCGTCAGTCAGCCGCCCAGTCACTCCTGCTGTAGATGAAGAGAGAGCGTGAACTCACAGAAACTCTCTGCAGAAAAGCTGCAAGTGCATTACATCCATGCCCTCTTATACTCATAAGGTGCACCTGGCTGCAATTAAATGCACGCCAATATTCATTGGCCCTTTCTCATTATTCGAAGGCGATTGGTCTCTCATGCAAATTCCCATATGTAACATCGGAGTGACTCGACTGAAGGGGAACACCTCTGATTTCTTTCCCGTAATTAAATAACGTAATTCTGTTGCATGTAACTAGTTACTCCACAACACTGCCTGAAACAAAGAAGCTATTACATTTGAAATTATATGATGGAGAGATTTTTTTTTTTAACTTTGACAAACATGATTGTTTAGTCGAGGTAGAAAGGGTGCCGCTGGAATTTTACAGGGGCCTTGTATCTTCATCAGAATTCCAAAAGTTGCAGGCAAAAGGGCCCTTAGTAGAGGTAAGGAATTGCTTCCTTTCATTTAAAGCAAGAAAAAAAGTGACCTCATTACGAGAAAATACATCTTAAATGTTTGCACATGTGGAGACTGATGCTATTTGCAGTCACCAAGCAGCAGAGCAGGCCAAGCCTTTGGGGACATTTCTCTACCCCCTCTTTTCTTGCCAAATAATCGTCCATATGTTTTTTCAGAAACATCCTGAGCGAAACAGCTTAATGTTCTGTATGGCTTTCACATGTTTGAACTGCTCAAAGACTTCTAGGCCCAGATGCGAGCGCTGCAGTCACGTCTGACTAGAAGCACATTAGGAGCAGAGGGAAGAGCATCACGTGGTCCATCTGCACTTTTGATTGATCACAGCTTACAGAGGGCCAAGGGCCGGTGACCGGTTCATACGGGTGAGCTGACGGTTAAAGGACATCAAAGTGTCACTGAGTTCAACAGGACACATGCCTAAGTAGGGTTATCTAAGGGTAACTAAAGCTAACACTTTTAATAAAATGCTATACCATGTTTTAGTAATAGTTGCATTTCTCACATTTATTTTAACTTTACTAAAATAACTAAAAACAAAACTGAAATAAAAAACTTTTTAGACTTTTATAATAATAATAATAATGTGACAAAATTATATAAAATGACTTAAACTATGCCTAAATTAACATTAAAAAAACTATATATAAAAATTATATAAAAAACTAACTAAAAACAGTAATAACAATTACAAAATGTAACAAAAATGATGAAAACAAATACTTAACTAAAATCAAATTGAAAACATAAAATATAAAAAAAAAACTAATTAAAAATATGAATAAAAACTATACTATACAAAAATAGAAAAATTACTGATACTTTAAAATGTAAACGAAATCAG
>JAUYWG010000047.1:4896711-4909000 GCA_034779775.1 Enteromius afrohamiltoni | reverse complement strand
CTCTCTCTCTCTCTCTCTCTCTCCCTCTCTCCCTCTCTCTCTCTCTCCCTCTCTCTCTCCCTCTCTCTCTCTCTCTAGGGCAAACACGTGAATTCTGGGGGATGGGACACAATCATGTAGTCACTCTATCAGCTACTGCTCTGCTTATGAATAACTTCCAGCTCAAACTTACAGACCAAAAGTGTTCACCTGAAATTATGTTTGGCTATAAACCACTCCAGGCGGTGCATTAAAGTGATTTTAACAGGTGTGAGAGGTATACAAGTCCTGCCTCATGTGTCTTACTGCATTTCTAAAAGGCCTCAAAGATTAATAAAAGGTTTAGGACAGCATGAATCAAAAGCAACCTTATTTAATAGCTGAGAACCTGTTTCTGCTCTTATTTAGACATAGACGTTTGTATAGCATAAGACACTAAAGAGAAAATATGAAGATGTGCCTGTTTTGTCATTATTGACTCCCAACAGAATTGGTATGAATAACGTGGATGGAATTTAAAAAATGAGCGCAAGTGATCTTAAAGACTTAAATGTAAGCTCAGCGCCATATTGTTCAAACACTGTATGCTTTCTCAGTTTATATTAGTAAGACACAGGCACCCCCAAAGCACACATGTTGAAAAGAACGAAAAAAAAACGAGCAAGAAATGAAAAGCAATTCTATAAATGTGGGGCAGAGTGGTTTCCGCCCTTTTTGGCAGGTGGGTTAAACAGTTGCACCAAACCTGATAAGGGTAGACTGTTACTTCCTTAGATAAGGTCTGTGTAACCCTGCCTGGCTCTACTTACTGCCATCTACAAAAGAGAGGGAAGAGGAAACGAGACTCTCTTTAAAAGCATGTCTATTTAGCACACCCCAGGCGTTACAATGAATGGAAATGCGTGCTTAAAATGATTTGATAATAATATATGTAACGTAAATATCTAATACGCTCACCCTCCATTGTCCTGAACTGAAAAAAAGCAAGAGCTATCACCATCATTGTAAAAAGTTGAGACAAACTAAAATGTTTGAGTTTTCTCAACTCTTTGTTGTATAACATGAAAACAGCATGACTCGACTCAACTCAAAAATTGTACTAGTTTATTGTACTAGTGTAGCGCATTTCATTGACCCTGACTAATGTTAACTTGTCTCTTTTCATTACCCTTTAATATATATATATATATATAGTGCAGGATGTGAGAAACTAGTGTTAATGTCACAGAGATCAGCAAATAAACACATCATACTCAAATTACAACCATAATTACCATCAAAATCTGCTGAACTTTTAGGTTCTCTCAACCTTTAAACTTGAGTGTGTCTAAAAAACAAAAAGCTCACGGCAGAGCTGTGACAGACTACTGTTAAAATGTTTGGGGGCCGTGGTTTTATTTATAAAATAAATAACAGTAAAGAGTTTTATAACGTTACAAAAGATTGAAATATGGACTGCACGCTGTCCTACTGAACCATCTTTGCAGACAAAGAATGCGCCATGGTTTCCACAAACATAATAAGCAGCACAACTGTATTCAACAATGATGATAAATCAGCATAGGACCATGTGACACCAAAGTCTGATGGCTACTGAAAATATAGTTTTCCTATATTTTCCTATATTACAAGTGGTGTAACGTATAACGTTTACATGCAAAACACAGTGATATTCAGACACAGATCTCAGTGTCATATCAGCTACATCCTCAACCTGAGATGGGGGAAAACCAAGCCCGAAGGCCAGAAAGGACACAAAGAGCGCTAAATAATGGTGGCAAGTAATAACATCGCTATTGTTCGCGCCCAGGTGTCCCGTTGCATTCGACTTGAATCGTGATTCAGAGATAACAAACTCTTGGACTAAGACCGGACTCTGACATTTGGCCGCTGCTATCTGCCGTCTTGGGAACGCGTTGGCTAAAAAGTCTCCTTGTTGTCCGTCGGCTTATTTCTGAATGGCTGGTCACTGGGCCGTGGAAACGCTCTGAATAAAAGGACTTGTGCAGTTGACTGGACTTCCAGTGGACACATGCGCATTTCCATACGAGAGCAGTGAATTTCACAAGACCTCATTTGGCTCTGCAATGCGTTGGGGCGGGGGGGGTGGCTGATTGAATGAAAAAGAACAACAGGTTCAATAAAGCGCAGATAATGGCTTCCTGTCTGGGCCGTGACAGAAGAGCTATCTGTGCTCCCTCCTCAGCGGGACCACAGAGGGGTGAGAAGTTGACAACGCTTTCATTCTCCTGAGGACTGGGAGCTATGTTTGGACAGGCCGCTTTACGACGGCAGAGTGGCCTTCACAAATAAACCATCACATTTTACCACTTGGCTTGACCAAGAAAACATTTAAGGAAACAATCAAATAAAAAATGAACAGCCTGGAAGACTGGGCAGGAGCATTTGGCCCTTGTGTCTTTTCCACAGGATGTGAAACACATTCATAAGAAGCGCTGGACGTCTGATAACACGGAATGAGAAGAGCACTCCTTGAACTTCGCAATGGAAATCTTGAGCTGATCCACTTTACTAGTTCTGCACCATATTGTAGAGAGATGCATACGTGATAACTTGGTAAATAAGGTTTGAAGGGTGTAAAGTGTAAAACTTGAACGAAATTAAAATGATAGAATCAGCATGCGAATCATTGACAGCAGCTGGTTTTCTATACGTTTTTAAGTGCGATGTTGATTATCTCGCATGCATCATAGTAAAAAAACACTGCTTAATACGTATTCTCAGCTTAAAACTTTGACTTCTCATACTTTCTGAAGTGCTAAAAGCATGGCTATTTGCAAAATTAACCAGAGTCGTCCATATAATAAACAATCTTTCATTTTAAAATGTAAAAGTCAGGAGCAAAGTGTGGTAAAAAAAACGGTTTAACTGATAGCTTTCTTCTGTGTATTTTTGTTTGCTATATTTCAATCGTTTGAATATTTCGAGAACCATGACGACCGCCATTTTTTTATTACCGTGTGCATCTTAAGATAAAACAAAAGCACTGGTATGTTTTAGGATCAGTCCGTGTGAGTTTCTTTCCGATGTTCAGATTTAGATTTAGACTAGGGCTAGGCTCAAGCCTTGTCTGTGAAACCAGGGTTAAGAGTCTTAAGGAGAAAAAAAGAGAGAGCAAAAACTTTCAGCACATCCTTGCCAGCTTCAATATTCATGCATTAGTTACATAATCTGAGAATGACTCTTTGTACTGAGGAGGAAGGACCATAATTATTGTACTAGTGTAGCGCATTTCATTGACCCTGACTAATGTCAGCATGTCAAGATATATAATGCAGGATGTGAGAAACGAGTGTTAATGTCACAGAGATCAATTACCAATCAAAAATTACAACCAATATCTTATGAGTTTAGTGGCATGAAGGAAAACACACTCCAAACACATTAACATCCCATTCATAATAAATCAGTATAAACACACATCCGGTTATAGCTTAACAGTTTGTAACAACACTTCAAAACACACACAACCCGATCAGAATATAAGCAGATTTTACTAATGCTCTTTTTTTCCAGACAAAAGCCTGGGAAATTAACACAATCTAACATCCTCTTAAAGGGAATTAAATGGCTAACATTACCAATATCAAATCAAATGAATAGAAAGAGAGACACAAGGCTGTAAAACTGCTGAGCTTGATTTTGTGACATTGAGGACTCATCATTTTAAGGCGTAATGGTTAATTATTGCAGTAGACCAAGCAGAGCACGTCAAAAGTATAAGACAAGCTGCGAAGCTGTCATATTTAGACTGTATAATACAGAATACGAATCGAAGAGTAGGAATAATCATCCACAGACAGAAAGTAATCCTTTTATTTGCTGCACACACAGTCTGTGCCGAGGCTGTCCTTATGAGAAAACGAGGATCTGAAATCGATTTTCCTGCACAGGGCAGGGGATTGGGAACGGCTGGGGTGACCTTCCTGAAAGTCATTTTGCACTGTTGTCTACTGCCAGAGTCAAATGTTAGTTTGGGAGCATTATTACTCAGATCAATACCACTGATACGACCGTGTTTGAGTGCTGCATCGCATTCATCCCACTGGGGGACGAGGCCCAATCATGCTAGTCCCTAAATAACATAGAAATATGTATCATGTTACTAGTTACCACAATTACTTTTACTTATTGCAAAATCGAACCGAATTACGAAAGTGTGAGAAGCTTTCGTGTGGTTGTGCTAGGGACAGTTCGTTAGGTTTAAGGGATAGGGTCAACAGTGTAAATACAGATGTAGTCCTAATTACATGATATAATAATAGCATGCACAAAATAGGCATCACATGATTTTGTGTTTATTTAATGCTATGTCAGCATTTTTGTTGAAAATGAAAAGGGACTAAGTAATACATCATAGCTGATATACCTGGTCTCATATAAGACATCTTCCATGTCTCCTTAATATCGTAGCATAACCTCGTTATAAATGTGCATTTCTGTGTTATTGTAGTAACTAACTCTATAACAGCGGAAATATTACAGAATGTTGCAGTTACCATGGCAACCTTTCATAAAAGCACAGCGTAGCGTGTAATACCTTAATGGGCGGTAATTAACTAGTAAATACGCTTGGTCGCCAACTGCAAAGCAGCTCACGCTTTTAGTTGCACCTGCGCGTTTGTTTAATAAGCACGCTATTGACGTGCACGTGCGAAGTCGTGTTTTTGACGCACGCCGGCCGCGGCTTATCGCCGAAGCGATCGCAGCAGTCATGAATGGAGCGGGCTGAAGGTTACAGCTTTTATGAATGAGCGCAAACAACAACTCCTCTGCCCTTCGCCCTTCCGCTTGACAAGCGCTGGCAGACTGACTCCAATTCATCCGCGAGGCCACTATTGTTCACGTGTGACAGCAATTCTGTCACGGAGGGCCAGTATATTAGGAAATAAAGCTGAGGACATGACATGTAATAATATCGGCCTGGCCGAGCTAGCCCACCTCGGAGTCGGCGAAAAACCAAAACACGAGGCTGCATCAAAAAAAAAAAAAAAAAAAACTATAATTCGGCGTATGGAAACACTCATAACGCGTTCACTCCCGATTTCACTGACTAAAGAGCAATTATTTCGCATGCACGTAACGCATTGCACGCGAGCCGTGGTGTTTTTATGAATGAAGCACTATATGCAAATGAGAGCGATTCAAAGCGCCTGACAAGAAGAAACAAATGGCGGATATATCCGAGCGCCGCAAGACTTTCAAGAACATAAAACCAGCTCGCTTTTTATTACTAGACAATGTTTAAGCAAGCTCGCTTGTTCAGAAAACAAACAAACAAAATGGCTCTGCTGCGCAAAACAACATGTGACGCGCAAACACGGAGGAATGTTCGAGGAAGGGCCTTTAAACATCCAGTCCCTTTACCAAATATTTCCGATGCGCCCCACTCCATCTTCCTCCCTCCCTCCTTCGGACTCTATCAGTGGGACAGGGCCCAAACCCCCTCCGCTGACAACCTCGAGCAACATTTACACGTAAAATAGTTCAGCAAACTTTTCCAGCACGTCTTCTGATGACATCTGACTGTCTTTTTAAACCTTTCAGATGTGACATGCGTCCAGAACAAAGACAAACCCTCCAAAAAAAGACCTTTATTTCCAGGTACTTACTCGTTTGGGTGTGTTTCTTCAATCATTTTTCTCGTTTCACCTACAGTAAAATCCCACAGCGGGTGCACTCTGTTCGTTCGTCATTTTTCTGCCACTCTTTTTTCCCAATAATCCCTCACGTTTCGTTCGGCTATAATGTGTCTTCTTGTTGGTCTCTCTCTCTTCCTCTCTCCTCTCCTCGTCTCCGTCTTGATGGGTTTTCGATTCTTTTTTTTTTCTCTCTTTTTTTCTTTTTTCACTGGATCTAACCAGTTGCTGGTGAAAACCTTGGATGATCTTGGTATAAAAGGAGCCTAAATCGGATCCGCCGAATAATTTCCCACAGTTTGAGCGCTTGAGCGTATTTCCGAAAATCCCTTAGATGAAGTATGCGTTGATGTTGCTGAGGGTGGCCCCGACGAGCCCCATCTCTGATTACTCCATGTTGGATTATTGTGCAGCAGAGGCAGCGCGCGCGGGGGGAGGGAGGGAGGGCGGAAGCGATGACGTCACGCCGCAGGACGGACGCCTTTTAAATCGGTGGGAATCGTTTTACAGATCAAGAGTCTGGCCAAGACCGATCAAAATATGATCACAGGCTGCCTGAATAAGCGTCAGATTGTGCACGTTGGCCAATTCTTGTACTTTTATCAACAACCCGCCGTCCTTTTTTCTTGTAAGAGAAGGGATTCTATATTGACTAAAGTAAAAAATAGAAAATAAGTAAAAAACAAAACAACAACAACAAAAAAAAGCATGGCGGGTTGTTAATAAAGGTGCGAGAATTTAGTACCGTCCTAGTTTTAGATGCATTTGTTCCTTTGAACACATTTGCTGTACATGTGCTGTAACAAAGTTAATTCTGCATTTGAGCAATAAGCAATGTTTTTTTTTTTTTCTTTTTCACGAAGATTTCCGACACATTATATAATTTTGTTTTTATTTAAAAAAAATATACATATAAACCCTATTTGAATGTTTTTATAACTTTGTAATGAAGGATTAGGAATCAAGTGTTTTCATTATTATTTATTATGAATTAAATATAATAATGGAATTGGAAAAAAGTCTGTAGTTTGATAGGGCTCTGCTTGGCTTCGTGATTTTCAGTAAAATGAATAAAAACAATGTGTCAAAATAACATAAAATGACAAATCATGTGTCTTTCTTGTAGTCGTATATTGAACTATTATGAACTATATTGAATTATAATGATTTAAATGGAACCCAATAAATTCTGTAATTTGATATGGATGTGCTTGGCTTCTTGATCTTCAGTAAAATGAATAAAAATAGTGTATCAAACCATAAAAAGAAAAATCATGCGTCCTTTTAACTTTCTTTTAGTGAATGGATATAAATCTCATTGAACTGTTAAAACAGCTAGTTACAGCAAAAACGTATTCATGACTTGATTCCACAGATTTCTGAATTCAGAAGTATTGTCAGCTACAGAAATGATAAACTTTTCTTTCTTGTTTTTTTGGGTTTTTTTTGCCCCCCTTATATGAGCAGCGATCTCTAACAGTGCACAACAACAAAGGCTTTTTAAGTGCTACTTTAGTGCATCACTTCCTCTAAAAAGTGTAATCAGGGTCAAAGGTGGACAGCACAGACTCCTTATCTGTGTAACTTCTGACTCAGAGGGAAAGCTAAGGATTAGACTCGCTTTGATCAAGGGACTGGAGAGGTATTTTGAGAACTGAGGACTACGGTCACCAGCGAGCATTCAAATTCCTTACTGATCACTTTAAATCAGGGCTTCCTTAGAAGCATTCTTCACCAAATCACTTTACACACTACACCACGACTTACAGCACTGGTACTGAAGCACCAGCAGGAAATCTTATCCAATCTCAGATGCCATAAAGTAATCAGGAAGGTGCTTTTTCAAGCTGCGAACACTAGTTCGATAACTACCTTGCTTAGCACAATCAACAATTACAGTGATTTCAGTCATACTTCAAGATTAGAACACCATTGTGATGCCTTCCTCACGATCATGTGACAGTAGCAAGCGCTCATTGGTGGCAAATGTTTGATCACCGGAAATCTGGAAAACATTTACAGAAAGTTCAATTTGTCCTCTTTTTGGATATATATATATATATATATATACAGTGGGTACGGAAAGTATTCAGGCCCCTTTACATTTATATTGCAGCCATTTGCTAAAATCAAGTTATTTTTCCCTCATTAATATACACACAGCACCCATATTGACAGAAAGACACAGAATTGTTGACATTTTTGCAGATTTTTATATTTAAAAAAATAAATCAATAAACTGAAATATCACATGGTCATAAGTATTCAGACCCTTTACTGTGAGTGACACTCACCTAAAGGATTATTAGGAACACCTGTTCCATTTCTCATTAATGCAATTATCTAATCAACCAATCACATGGCAGTTGCTTCAATGCATTTAAAGGTGTGGTCCTGGTCAAGACAATCTACTGAACTCCAAACTGAATGTCAGAATGGGAAAGAAAGGTGATTTAAGCAATTTTGAGCATGGCATGGTTGTTGGTGCCAGACAGGCCGGTCTGAGTATTTCACAATCTGTTCAATTACTGGGATTTTCACGCACCACCATTTCTTCTGATCATCCTAGAGATGGATCTACATCTAGGGATATCCTGGACCAAAACCTTCTCCAGAGTGCTCAGGACCTCAGACTGGGCCGAAAGGTTTACCTTCCAACAAGACGATGACCCTAAACACACAGCTAAAATAACGAAGGAGTGGTTCACAACAACAACCTGACGTAAACCCAATTGAGCATCACTGGAGAAAACTAAAAATGGCTGTCCACCAACGTTTATCCTCCAACCTGACAGAACTGGAGAGGATCTGTAAGGAGGAATGGCAGAGGATCCCCAAATCCAGGAGTGAAAAACATGTTACATCTTTCCCAAAAAGACTGATGGCTGTATTCGAACAAAAGGGTTCTTCTACTAAATACTGAGCAAAGGGTCTGAATACTTAGGACCGTGTGATATTTCAGTTTTTCTTTTTTAATAAATCTGCAACAATTCTGAGTTTTTGTGTTAATATGGGGTGCTGTGTGTACATTAATGAGGAAACAAAATGAAATGCAAATGTGACAAAGAGTGAAAAATTGAATGGGGTCTGAATACTTTCCGTACCCACTGTAGATATAAATACTTTTGTTTGTGAATTTATTTCTGTATTCATTTGTTTATACTCAAGTCATTTTTTGTCCTCCATAGTTATGCTGTGATCCAAAAAAATATATAAAAATAATAAAGACCAACTTACATAAATAGTGCTTGGCACTGGATAAACATTTTTAATAATAGATTCTATCTTAAATACATGCATGAAAAAGCAGATAGCTCAATTATCAATGTTTTTGTTGTGTACTTTATAAATGTCCATAAACAATATATGGCGTCACTCTGAAGTATGGTTCCAAACAATATTCCAGATCTGATTTACTTTCTAACCTCATTTACATAAAAACAGCACGAATCAGATAAAAGCAACTGTCTGACTGACATTGCAGAAGACTGTTTATTATTTCATTCTATGCCAGACACAGCACTGCAAGAGAAAATTATTCAAAAGTAAAAAAAAACAAAAGCAATAATTACAATTACAAAGGGACTAATAGAATTCATACATATGCGATCTTCTTAAAATATATATTTGTTTTTGAGGTGTGTGTATATATATGAGCAACATAAAACTTCTGCTGTAGCTGTTGAAACCAGAATACTTTATCCTATTCATAGGCAGACCTTGCAAAAGATTGGACTGCTTGATAAATACATCAGTAAAAATCCCACAGACTCTCAGTCCAAACTTTCAAAATGCTAAATAATAATAACAATAAACACTTGTGAGTAACACGAGCCCCTGTTGTTACTCTGGACGAACACATGACACACTGACAGACAGAAAGAGTAGAAAGGCTCATTAGCTACAGGGCTAAAGCTCCATGACCATAATATGGTTTGGTTGCAAAGTTTCAGTTGTTGCAAAGCTGGCAGAGAACAGGAAGAAAAAAAAAAAAAAAAAAAAAGTATTTTGTTTCTGCCCTTCCATTACACACTGATGATAACACGTTTGCGTCTCTGTCACCTGACTGACATACAGTATAACACATCTGGTGGTGAGGATTCATTACAGCTTATAATAGTCAGCAGTAATACAGACGTGATGATGGCGCCTGTCATTAACATTCGCAAGCGCTGCTGTTAAATATTGCTCATCGCTGATTGGGTCATTTCTGCCGTGCAGTGCTGTCGCTCTGTGGTGTGTCTGTAGAAGTCATTTCAGACACGTAAAGGTCATTCATTAAAAATTCATTATTTCAACAAAAGACAGGAAACCTGCCTGACAGGTCGGAAAGAAAGAGCTAAAGTTAGCCTTCAAAGCAATTGTTTGTGATTTTGATCATATCATGATTTCTGTGCTTTTATGTTTCGTTAAAACATGTTTGTAAGTGACTGCTTATAAAAAAAAAAAAATCATTCTCAGGATCACAAAATAGCGAGTCCACACCAAAACTAGAACGATAAAGGCACACAGAAACGACATTGTGAATCACTTTCAGAATGATTTTTCCAGCTAATGAACGACAGCCAATCAGAATCCATCCTGCTACAGCACTAATATGGGTATCTTTATAGTTCTCGTTCTTGGCGTGAACAGGGCTTTCCACAGTAAAAACATCCACGTACACTTATTCATGATGCTGCAAAACTAAAATTAATATGAATTTATTCTTTAAAAACAGACATAGATTTGTATATGCCATTTATAGTATACACAACCATTTAAAAGTTTGTAAGATCAGTCAGTAGTTAATGAATTTAATGAACGACGTTCTATTCAAAGAATTGTACACGTTTTACTGTATTACTGATCAAATAACTGCAGCCTTGGTAAGCAGAAAAATATTTTGAATGGTAGTAATATATATTAATAATTCAGTTATATTTCTATTCTACATTATATGAAGGGGACAAGAAAATGTACTGCAAAGCAGGAATGACCCCAATCGCCGCCACAAAACCAGTCATAAAATTGATTTCTATAAAAATTGAGATTCACTGAATAAACAAGCTTTACCAAGCATTAAAAATCACACCTAAAGTTGTTCTTAGCGATGCATACCAATCAAAAATTAAGTTTTGATATATTTACTGTAGGAAATGTGCTAAATATCTACACGGAAAATGATCTTTACTATTTTTGGCATAAAAGAAACCTATGCAGTGTAATGTTGGCTGTTGCTACAAACATCCCCGTGCTAATTATGACTGGTTTGGCGGTACAGACTCACAAATGTCAATGTGGTGACAGAGGACCAAACAAAACAGAAAACCACCAGCACCCTATATAATTCAAACCCATAAATCCACACCTGATGACATGATTCACCGGAAGAACAGGCTGAACAAAAGAGAAGGTTGATGTAAAAGAGATATGCGGGGGTCGTGGGATGTTTATCTGACAGTGACGCCAAGCTTCTCCAGAACACGCACGCCCTTTTCCTGATACTCCTCCCTCGTCAGCCAGAAGTTGTCCTTGTCTTTCATGATGTCAGCCAGCACCGCCCCACCCAGAAACACCATGTGCTTACGGCGGGGAGGGTCCTCGATCCGGATCTTGAATTTCTATGGGGGTATTAAATAGACAGCGTGACCAGAATTTCAGGGGAGTGGAACAGAACGGACACTGACCCACATACCAGCCGACGCTCTGAATGGATCTCTTTAATACACATAAAAAGCACACTGTCCGCTTGGGAATCGAGCGGCAAACCCGGATGGGAGAATAACGAGGTGTACGGTGCACGGCGTTCAGACCCTGAACGGGCTATAAACAGGTGGCTGAAAGGGTCTCATGGAGGCCTTCATGTAAAGTCAATTGCTTTTTAATTTGCCTTAAACACAGTTTGGGGAGAAGCAGACAGACACGCTGCTCGACCGTATCGGGCATGCCATCTGTAATTGATCATCTATATATAGAGGGCTGAAATGCGGCCCACTCTGAGGCTCCCCAAAATGCTTTTCCAGGCCAATGGCCAGGTTTTAAATGAGATGGAGCTCAGCTGGGCAGTCTGTGTGGAGGTGTGATGCAGCTCCACCTGCTGGTGCTCATGAGCCATTACCACACATCTGAGTGTCTTTAAACCAAAAATTAAACTTCTAGTAGTTCCAAACCTGTACGAAAGTGAGATATTTTGAAGAGCGGTTCATCACCAGACCAGTTTTGGTCACTGACTTCCATAGTAGGAAAACAAATGTTAGGTTACAAACGTTCTGGTGAGTAAATGATGGTAGAATTGTTGACGCAATTCTGACTTTATAACTTGAAATTGTGTGACGCTGGTAAATCATTGTGAACGAATCACTCCAAGTTCAAACTTTGATGCAAATAGGCTATTCCTGTATTTCTGGGTCTTCCTGACGCATTTACACGTGCGCAGAAATGGCGAACTTACCGAGAGCTTGTCAACATCACCCTTCAGTACCCGCTCTAGATAAAGCTGTTTAAGTTCCCTCTCTAGTCGAGAGGGCAGACCGGGGTACATGGTAGATCCTCCTGACAGAACAATGTGTTTATAGAACTCGGCCCTGAGAGAGAAGGGAAGCACAGATAAAACACAGTGAGCTTCATTGATACTGCAGGGGTGAAGGGACTGAAAAGATTATATTATG
>JAUYWG010000047.1:4869379-4886899 GCA_034779775.1 Enteromius afrohamiltoni | reverse complement strand
TTGAATGGACATTTGAATAGTGAGGTGCAGCTACAATTTAACAACATCAGATGTTGATTTCATCTACGGAATACACAATCTTTCACCAGGCACCTTCCAAACAATAGTCTAGCAACACACTAGCAGTGACTGAACACCTAATTCATCACTTTATTTATTTTGGCACAATTTTCGAAACATGTTATATTTTTTGCATTTTTTTACCCATAGATTATTCAAGTACCTCAAGGAAGATACAAAGTCCTCCCTCCAGAAAGAACCAAGACTGGTCCGTACCCAGTTGCCCTCATTCCTGGCCAGTTCCAAGAGTACTACAAAAGGTGAATTTTCTAGTACATTTTTTTTAATTACAGCAAAATCCTTCTGAGCTTTTGATTTTTTTTTTTTTTTTTTATGAGTTGCTGTAGTTACTTGAGAATGATGAAGAATTGATTCAGACTGGGTTTTTCTTGCCTCATCCATGTTTGTAGGTACTCTCCAAATGAGCTCCGTTACTTGCCCTTGAACACAGCTCTTTACGAGCCTCCGCTGGACCCGGAGCTGCCTGCCCTGGACAGTGATGGTGATTCTGATGATGGTGAGGATGGGAAAGAAGATGGCAAAAAAAAAGGTTCCTCGGTAAGTTGATTTTTCTGTTACTGATAAAACCTTTTTTTCCCATCAACTGTTAAGCCAGGTGTTTGATTTAAAGATATCAAATGCAATTTAGTGCCTCAGAAGCAATCACAAAATATTGTTTGTTCTTTGATTGTTTATTTTTGTGTTTTGCTTTTATTTTATTGTATAAATATATGTGCAGGCTGGGACAGGTATTATTAGTGTTATGCATGGCAGCACTTTATATTAAGAACAACTTCTCATGATTAACTAGTTGCTTATTAGCTCAGGGCTGGGACAGTAAATTGTTGCATTGCAAATCAAGAAATGATACAGTATACATTCTTAGAAGTAGATCTTCCAAAAGAATTGTGATGCGCTCTGCAAATCTGAGAATCAATCCACTAATCGATTCTGCATCAATGTATCATCCCAGCCCTAATTAGCTTGCGTAGTTATAGCATTTTTGCTGTTTATCAGAACTTGAAATGCACGTGTTTTGCATGCTGGTATTTTGGTTCCTTTAATCCACACCATTAAAACTCCATGAAATAAGTCCCAATGTTGGAAAAATAGTTTGTTTATACCCGCTATAGAATTGGTCTTTCCAGGATGACACGCAAGTTTTCAATATTAGAGGAAGATACTCCAATTTGTTCATTTTGCCAGATGCCTTTATCTATTAAGAATGTTTTATTAGATTGTGCTGGTCTCAACTCATTGAGAAAATAAGCCAAATACAGTTTTGGAGTTTGAAAAAAGAATAAAAACTTGATATAAAAATAGCCACAGAAGCTGGAATGGTGTTAAACAAAAAATCCACTTCATAATGTAAAGCTATGAAGCGACACTATACTTGGATACTTTTTGCATGCAAAGAAAACAAAAATGGAAACCTTAATTCAACAAATTCAGCACCGTAACATCACCGTAGCAATATTTTGGAGAGCATCACTGCAGGCAAATAACGTACCTTATTCTGTCTCAGCCGCGACACTCGGATGCACTGTTATTGTTCCAGTCAAAGCTTAAAATGAGCAAACCAATTTTAGATTTTGGTTATGCTAAATATTAGCATTTGTTTTCAAATTTACTATTAAATACTTCTAAATAGTGCATTAATATTTGATCACCATTATCATGATTATTGTTATTTTATAGCTGTTTAATGGGTCACACTGTGAGGATCAAACCGAATCTCCAGGTGCTCTTATAAGAACCAGGCTGAAAAACCTACGGGCACTCTGAATTATTAATAACATTACAACTCTCACATAATTGTAAGTTTATTCAATTAATTTTTATTTCATGTTTACTTTCAGGACAGTTCATCGGGAAACACCTCGGATGGAGACAGCCAGGACAGCGCAATTCAATCCAAAGTCAAGAGCAAAGACAGCACTCCTCGCAACGTTCAACACAAATCTGTCCCTGGGTACAAGGTAGAAGAAAAAAGCCCCTGATCTTTTTTTAAAATAACCCAACACCTCTCTTCTCCCCTTTTCGACATCCCTCTTTTCCAGCACTTTCAGCAGAGAAGTCCTCTTTCTTCTGACTTGATCATCAGTCAGTTCATGCACTCACTCACTTTCACACACACTTACACACTCTCACTCAGACACACACACACAGACGCACACGCGCACACACTCCCCCTGGTGGTCATAGATCGGGACTGCACGTGTCAATGGAACTTCCTTTTCATTTGAAGAACGGCACCCATTTTTTCAGTGCCAGGAAACCCAGTGACAGTTCCTGTGTTCTGCACAGACCTTTGGAGCAATAATGTTTTCGTGTGGTACTGCCATTAGTTTAGGGCTTTTGTCTTTTGCTGTGATGCACTTGTGAAGTTAAAAACCCTTATGAAATGAACAGTACTTCATATAGCTTAAAATACCTCTATATATTTCTCTACCTGCCTGCTTGCCTGTCGGTTAAACTGAAGGACGCATGAGCAGATTTATTTGGCTGCTAAACACACAAAAAAAGTGTTAATAATCCATAGATATGAAACGATGTAAGACAAATTAAAGGTGCACTCAGTAATGTTTTCTCTGCTTTACAAATGCATCGTCATAAAGGCTGGGACACTTCGTGTGCAGTGTTGTCACCTCGCATCGGCAGAGTTAGCCCAAACTTAACACATGTGTTCTGTTCATATGTGAGATGAGTTGGCGGTCTAGATCAGCAGTTATCAAAAGCGAATCATTAACAGAAACCAGAACGAAAGTATACGAGATACTGTAAACGCAGATATATGAAATGGAAACAAGGCAAGCTTACTGTTTTGAATATCAGTAACGTTGATAACTTTCTTCATTTCATGCAGCTCACATTGCTATAACATATTTGAATGCCTGAGAGATCATGGTAAATTAGAACCATGCCGACGAGTGGAACACACCAAACCAACTAGTCCCACTGTGTTATTTGCTGTCGGCCCGATGAGAGCCAACGGCTCACTGTCAGCTTGGTGTGTCCCGGCCTTAAGAGAAAAGAATCGAATAGGAATGGAATAGAAATGACTGATGCTGATTGCGGTCCTGTCAGTCAACCTATTTTATTTTGTGTTGAGTGGGTCTCTCCCTTATGGGTGCCGCAATGTTGAGATCACAACCCAACCCAACCAAGTTACTAGTACTCATAAAAGAAGCACCAAGCATGTTTGCAGTGCTCGAGCACATTTCCAGAGCTCTTTATTTAAAAGGAATTAAATTCACAAATAAAGTAATGTGTTTGTCAAATTTATTTGTGAACTCTTAACATATATTTGTGCATATCTATATATTTATTTGTATTTGATCAACTTTTTATGTTTATTTGTAAATTCGAACCAATTCTGATCCATTGAAGCATCATAAAAGGACGATGCAAAGTTTTGTCTTCATAAAACGTCCCAAAAAAATCTTATATAGTTAATATCACTAATAGTAGTAATAATAGTTAAATATCACTATTCAACAACTATTAAAAAATTGTATTAAAGCAAGCTTGGCCTTTTTTACCCAAATTTCCTCTGCCTGACTTTTGTGAAGCACAAAAGATGATATTTTGAAGAATATTGGTTACCACTGAAAAACTAAATAATGTCATACAGTAATGTTTAGTGAACTATTCCTAAATCTGCCTTTTATCAGTTAAAATAAACTTACTGAGTGCACTTTTAAAGTTAGCTTTATTTGTCATGCTAATGATGCGTTACACTCTTTCAGGCATGAAATGGTTATCAAACTATTGTTTGGTATAACATTATCAAACCGAATGTCAGTGGTTTTCTACACTGACTCTATGGGCACCTTAAATCCGCTTGGTATCTGTGTTTCCATTGATTTAGTCTGATTCAATTGTGTAAGTTGCCTTTTCTTTTTTTGTTTTTTTTTCTTGTCAAAATGCTTGCCGGATCAACAAAAGGTTTACCTTTACACATGACTAATTATCTACAATGCAAAACTAAGTGTATACAAATGTTAGCTGAATTCCAGCTAACAATAATTTGGCAGTGTTACAATGCTTCATATTGTTTAGTAACTCGCTTGCATTTTAAGCTACATTTCTGTTTACTTAAATTATGCTTTGTGCAATATTTACATTGTTTCCGATGGTTTTAATATTCATGGTTGAAAAGTTGTTGTTTTTTTCTTGTGGAAGAAATGTTTGCATGTTTTATTGGGCCATTTAAAGCAATTTTGAAATACACCCCAGCTAAACGCTTAGTTATTATTAGTTCCCCCTGTAGTCCTGTTATCTCAGGAAGTGTGAGCGGATTAAACTGTCCCAGGCTATTACTTTTGTAGCACACTACTAGAAGTCCTGTTTGCATAGAGTACTCAAAAGACCTGCTACACTTGTTAAATAACTCTGTTAGTACACTACAATGCACACTGCATCCCACAATGCATTGCATTCTAACTGAACTCTGAATTCAAGAATGTAATGGCAATGGAATTTACAATGATCTTAGGCTCTCATATGTAACAACATATGACAACAGTGTAGCATACTACTGGTCTAAATTATTATTTTTTGTTGAACATTGCATACAGTTTAACTTTTTCAGGCAGTGTTCTGAACAGCCACATTTATTTTGTCCTTTTAGCAATTAGTTGGCCAGTATTAAAGGCCTGTTCACACCAAGAACGATAATTAGCAAGACAACTATGCTATTACGTAAATAGAGCATCCACACCAATAATATTCTGTTTATTATAAGCACATGCTTTAAATACTCACGTTTTTATCAGCTGGAGAAAAATCTTTCTGAATGCAATTCCAGTAATATCATTCTTCTCATTATAGTTGTTGTATGGACTTGCCTGGTTGTCATAGGATTTTAATAAGCCATCGTCTTTGGAGTGAACAGTGTTTCAGGGCGCTAAAAGGGATACTCCACCCCAAAATTAAAATGTGGTTTTTAATCACTCCATGTTTTTCCAAACCCCTAAAAGCTTTGTTTGTCTTCAGAACGCAGCATAAAGCAACACTCCATATTTTTTTAAATAGATTAATTTTTCTTGTCCCCAAGAGTTAAACAGTATTTTTTTACTGTTTTGTATCTATGCTTTGCTAAGTTAAGCTAAAAGTGCTATCGCCAGTCCCAGAGATCATGCAATCAAAAACTGTACAATTCTACTTTTTAGCTCTAGGAGAGTTTTTTCAAAAAAAAAAAGTGGAGTGTTCATTTAAGATATTTTGGATGAAAACCGGGAGGCTTGTGACTGTCCCGTTGACTGCCAAATAATGAACAATAATGTCAAGGTCCAAAGAAGTATGAAAGACATGGTCCGAATAGTCCATCCGCCATCAGTGGTTCAACGTGTGTTTTATGAAGAGACAGTATGGAAAGAAAATAAAAATAATGTATTTTATTCAACAGTTCTTCTCTCCTTTGTCTCTCTGTGTTACCAAAGAGCCGTTTTAGAGAATATCCATTGAATGCACATATCACGCACTGTTCTGTGTCAGCCGCTACTCACAGACATGTTTTCTATGTGTAGTTTTGCTTTGATTTAAATGGAAATGCATTGAGACGCTGTAATGATGCGGAGAGACATAGCTTCATAACATTATGGGTTCAACCACTCATAACAGATGGACTACTCTGATGATGTCTTTCATACTTTTCCAGACCTTGACAGTGCCCATTGTTTGGTAGTCAATGAGACGGTCACAAGCGTCCTGGTTAACAAAGCCTTAAGGGTTTGGAACGAAATGGAGTGATCAATGACTAAATGTTCATTTTGGGGCAGATTAACCCTTTAAGGTGTTTTCTTTAATCCTGTGTTTATGGGAAGATATTGTTCCTTATATGGCTGTGATATCAGTGAGAGGTGTGTGTGTCCTGGAAATTTCAAAACACTTAGTTGCACTTGAAACAAAACGATTGTTAATCTAATTTGAATGTGGTGCATTAGTCCTGAATCACTGCAGCAAGTATGAAAGTGTTAATTTATTATAAGACGGTAGGTACAGCTTCTGTTGGTCCTCTCACTGTACAGTATGTTGTAGGCTGGTTTCCATGCCTCTTATGCAATCTCTCGAGTCTTGTTAAGAGTGTTTGTAGTTACACAACATTAAATGTTCTTCTTGTGTGTGTTTTATTTGTTTGGATGTAATGCTCTTAGTTCAGCTGGTGTTTTCCTACTGTGACAGAATGAAGGATATTGTCCTTCCGTTAACATAAGCGCGAGCTTTACTAACATCTAAACGTGTCTTTAACCTGTAGCCTGGCCCGCCTCTTTACATTTTTAGTTTGTTTTTTCCACAATGTTGTCACTGTTCTTTCCAGTTGAATGGTTTTTATGGTAGGGCCTTTGACATGTCAGTATTTAGAGTAACCTTTTGAATAAAGAGGTTTTAAAGAAATTAGACTGTAGCGAGATTTCTTAATGGCTGTGAGCACTGAATGAAAGTTTTTAGTAGCAAAACAACTGTTTTCTATTTCGTGTGCTGTTTTGTTCTTGTGATCTTTCTATGCACTTATTTGCTACATCATGAAGAAATGGGTAGCATGGTGTGTATGTAATAGTAGTTTAAATGTGTTTTGTAGTTTCCTCTAAAGTACATGACTTGTGAACAATGCAATATTTCCTGCCTTGCTAAATGTTTTCCTGCGTGTTTTTCTTTTGCTGAAATTTTTACGATTTTTACTTCAAATGACCACTTTGTACGTCAATCTTGATATAAATATTGTAAATGACATGCATTACTGTTCAAACGTTTGAGGTCAGTAAGATGTTTTGAAAATAGTTTTATTCTCACCAACAAAGCTGCATTTATTTAATAAAATAAATACATAAGAGGTAATATTTGGAATAGTGCTGTCAAATGATTAATCTTGATTAATCAAAATCAAAGTTTTTGTTCACGTGAACGTTTTGCAAATAACGCATTTCGAGAGGAACGCAATATGAATTAATCCAACACAGCTGGTAGCCCATCAGCTAATCATTCCCTATCCCTCTCACCCAATCGATTCATTTCCCATTCACTATAAAAAACCCAGCTTTCATTCCATCCGCATCTCGCTTTGAGCATCCCCCCCTCCTCCCCTTTTCCGCCTGCTTTTCAGTTCACGCCTTCCGGGGGAGCAGTCTGGGACCGAGCCGAACTTCGAACCCTTGCCCACACTAGGGTTCGTGGTTCGCCGTTCTCCCAGGCTCCCACGCCAAACTCGCTAAACCACTTAAGAGGAAAGCGTGAACTCTTGAAGTGTGTGTGTGTGTGTGTGTGTGAACAGTATACATGCATTTGTATTTATAAATACATTTGCATGTGTATATATTTAAGAAAAACATTGTTTATATTAAATGCATTTATATATAATATAATTTATATGTATATAATATACACAATACACATATATTATGTAAACATTTTTTTTTCTCATATTTAGTCATTTGACAGGACTAATTTTTTTGATAGATTTGCAATTTAAATTAAGTTTCCTATTTAATAACAATTACGCCAGACTTCAGTGCAATCGTAAAAAAAAAATTTTTAATCAATATCGAAAAAATTGTGCTGCTGAATATTTTGTAAAAAAAAAAAAAATCCCGTTTCTGATTACTAGACAGTTCAAAAATATTTTCATTCTATTATAAATATATTTTACGGTCACTTTAATGCATTCATTCTCAATACGATTAATTTCTTAAAGAAAAAACATCTTGCTGACTCTACAGTTTTGAACAATAATGTGTTTTGTCCTGATATATGTGAAACAGGTTTTTTATTTTTGTCTTTGTTGCTTGTGTATTTATATTTACGTGCATTAACTATTTGCAAGATTTAAATATTAGGCTATTTTAATCCCTCTTTAATATCCTTCATCCAGTTTACTCTAGTATTTTTACACATCTAATTGTAAAAATCGTAGTGGTTTTCATTCAAGCATACTATCACATGGTGTGTATGACCTTGGTTGCCATGGCGTTTATAGCATTACTCTGCCCTTGCAGCCTAAGGTCATTCCCAATGCTATATGTGGCATATGTCAGAAGGGTAAGGAGGCCAACAAGAAAGGCAAACCAGAGGCTCTCATCCACTGCTCCCAGTGCCAGAACAGCGGTAAGTCCAAACTCACTCTTCCTAATGCAGTTTAGCTGCCATGTCTAACTTCTAGCAATATCCTTATATAACCACACTGCTAGTGTTTATTCCCTCAAATATGTATCTTCAGTGTAATAAGACAGTCAGCTCCACGAATCAAGCTGGAGATGAGAACTCATTTCCTAAGTGTCAGGATTACTCTGGTTTTCTATAACATCGTGAGTATAGTGGAGATGATGAGAGGCCTGTGTTTGTGCTCAGGTCACCCGTCCTGCTTGGACATGAGTGCGGATCTGGTGTCCCAGATCAAGATGTATCCCTGGCAGTGTATGGAGTGTAAGACGTGCACAGTGTGCGAGCAGCCGCACCACGAGGAGGAAATGATGTTCTGTGACAAGTGTGACCGAGGTTTCCACACCTTCTGTGTGGGCATGGACTCCATTCCTCTGGGTGAGTCTCCCATTCTTTATCACAAATATATATGAATGAATAAAGACAGCATTGAGCTAATAGTGTCACGGCAGTACATTACTTGAGTAGGGTGAGGTATCGTTTGCGTCTTATCGATTCCGATTCCTAATTGAGAAAACCACCTGAGGGTGAAAAAAACAGCTTTAAAGTGATCCAAATTAAAGAGGGGGTAAGTGATTTCTGGAAGCCAATGTTGATATTTGAAATAACCAAAACAAACACGCAGTTTTAATTTTTTTTTTTTACATCCTGGGTAGAGAGTTTAGACATGTTTTACTTTTACTTATGAATAATACTACAACAAAGATGTCTATTATTTTGGTTTGTGAGATTGAGGATCGCGCTGCCCATGTATACAAACATTCAGGAGAACACAAACATCTTAAACGCTGCCCCGTGACTTTTATTAATAAAATAGCCTACTGGAGAGACGCACAGACGCAGTACAATGCTGAGCTAACGAGCTCGTAGCTTCACATCAGGTGGTTCACGTCATGCATTAAAATGTTTCCGTGTACAGCTAGCTGTTCGTTATTCCTTATGCATTCATTCTTTAGCAGCAGTTTTTTATGGCAATTGTTACAAACCTCTC
The DNA here is from genome assembly GCA_034779775.1 of Enteromius afrohamiltoni. NCBI lineage: Eukaryota > Metazoa > Chordata > Actinopteri > Cypriniformes > Cyprinidae > Enteromius > Enteromius afrohamiltoni. Next base: position 4,877,691 of record JAUYWG010000047.1, on the reverse strand, counting down.
TGGTCTAGGGTCAGAAAGGAGGTAACAAAGAAATTGGCAACAGGAAACTCTTAAAACACGCAAAAATTGACTGCTCCTTCCCTGTCCCAGCACTCCAGAAACAAGCCACACTAAATTGAGTGTCCACAAAAGAAGGTTTTATTTAACCAATTCAATGGTGAAGGTGGGGGAGCAAAACACACTTCGGGAGGGAACCAGGCCAAAATAACAAACATAACAAAACTAACTTAAGAGAGGAACACTGTCTAGTCTCACAAAAATAAATTAAAATAAACAACAGAAGTCTTACCTTACTCCCTTTCTAAACAAAAACAGGAGAAAACCTGGGTCAAAAACAAAATGGCATCCACCTCCCTGCTGCTCCAACAAAGTAATTCAGTTTGTAACAAAATGTATTATAAAGGGAAGTTTTAAGTTTTAGATTAACGGTCACCTGTGAAATTAAAACAAGGACACAGCAACACCTTTAGAAGTCCCAACACAGGGGAGCACACAAACAACAAAATCAACAGACCAGCCAATAGCACACAAGCTAACATCTGGGACAGGAGAAGAAAAAGTCTCTGGTGGCGTGGTGGCACAGAGAAAACAGGAGAGACCGCTTCACACAACGTCTTCAGCTTTATTCCCAAAGTCTCCTCTTCAGTAGCCAATCAGGACAAGCCAATGGTGGATGATGGCAATTGGCAACGGCTGAGCTTCATTAAGAGAGCAAACCAAAACAGCACAATATTACAAATAAAAATAATTAGTAATGTGTGTATTACCCTCGGCGGTCTGTGTCTCTATAAGAGCGTAATTTAAGCGGGTACACCGCTAGTGTAACTTTGTTTTAGTTTGCGCAAGCTGGAACCGTCCCTGTTTACTCTGTTCCCTGAAAACTCTGTTTAGCGTAACCTTTACTAGTAATTAACCCGTCACTGTTTAAAGCGTGGTTAATAGCGAAACGGGTTAATCGCTGCATCCCTACACCTAGAGGTGGGCGATATAACCAAAATCTTCTATCACAGTAGAAGCAATATTCTACCTCGATAATGATATCACAATATAGCAATTTGTGTCTGAAAATGTTTAAATAAAAATGCTGTTTCATATAATGTAATTTTATTTAAACTGAATTGCAGCAATACTTGACACTTACAGTAAACGGTATGGTTATTTTTTTCTCTCAGAACAACAGGTACTAACATAGTGCCTGACAGTATACCAGTTTGCACGGGACATTCTAAAACCCTTAACAAGAAAAACACTTAGCATGGCTTAAAGCACCTAAAAACTGACGATTTTTGTCAAATCTTTCTTTTAATAATCTCTAACTACTGTCAAAAGAACGATTCCATATTCGCCATATAAAGTGAATAATATCATGTTAAGCTGTTTCCTTATAATGGAGGTGAACACTTAACATGATATTATTATATGGTATCAATTTCCATTGCTATGCTGATGGCACCCAGTTAGTTATATTTATCTTCTAAACCTTCTAGTTCTTCTCCTCTACCTGTCTTGAACGAATGCTTATCTGAAAAAAATCTAATTGTCCTTCTTTAATCATTGACAATACTGAAACCTACCCATCTTAACAGGTCAGTAGTCTGGGTGTCATTCTGGACAGCACACTCTCCTTCGAAGCTCATGTAAATAACATTACACGCACCGCATATTTTCATTTGCGTAATATTAGCCGTCTTCGTCCTTCTCTCACTAAGACCAGTACAGCAATTTTAATTCATGCGCTGGTCACTTCACGAATTGATTACTGTAATGCTCTTCTCTCTGGTCTTCCTACGAAACTTCTCCTCAAACTTCAACTGGTCCAAAATTTAGTGGCTCGTGTCTAGGACTCCAGCCAAAGTGGAGATTTCTGATAACGCTGTTTTAGCGCTGCAGTGTGGACTGTGAAAACGGAGGCTTTTGAAAGCGATGGCGCATTTTAGTCATTTGATGCAGTCATGTGACCAGTTCAGCTGATGGCGGACGGAGTTGTACAGCGGTTGTTTTGTTTGTTCTCAATTTTGACAGCCCTGTTAAGGATTAATATTAGTTTGTACATGCTCCAGATAGCTTTTCTTCAAAGACGACGTAATGTAAGTAAATAAATTGACAGAGTTAATGTGTATTGCGTGGTTCGGTGCAACGTCACGTGATCTCAACCGCAATTAAGAAGACAGACCAGAATCTCTACCGGTATATCGCCCACAGCGCGACAAATCTCAGACGCATTCTATTTTTGACATGCTGACACAAATTTCAAATGATTTCTAACGGCTGCTTTATCGCGTCAGACAGACTTTAGCTCTCGCGGAGTGGCGTCTGGAGTAGACTCGCCTATCGAGAAGAACCAGAGCAACCTCGGCATCCGAGCGCAGGCCTTCCAATCCTTGAGTTCTCTCCAGAGCAGGAGAGGCTGGCTGTTCACTGAACGCACTTTCCTCCCCATCATTAGTAGACACGCCCCTTACTTTAAGTTTACCCTGCTTTTAAGTTCTTAGCAATACATATTACTAATCAAAAAATTAAGTTTAAAAATATTTACAAAGCATCTTCATAGAACATGATCTTCACTTAATATCCTAATGATTTTTGGCATAAAAGAAAAATCCCTAATTTTGATCCGTACAATGTGTTTTTGGCTGTTGCTACAAATATACCCCAGAGACTTAAGAGGTTTTGTGCTCCAGCGTCACATTTATTCTGTCTTTTCCCTATGCTTTTACCAAAAAATACCTTAGAAAAAAACAGCTAGACTAATATAAATTTTAAATATTAAATTGCTAAAGTAAGCATTAATTAAAAAAAATAGATACAAACAAATTTAAAATCAATGCATAGTTTTCATTAATAAAATATTGATTAATTTATGCAAGACATTCAGTCAGTTTTTCTGACAGCACCAAATTTGGTAAGGATAGACTAAAGGCCTTTGCAAAGTTAAATTGTGAAGATGTAGAGTTTTCGTTAAAGGGCGTGTCATGGCCAAATTTGATATTTCACTATGAAACAAGTTGTTATAACTCAGCCATACAATGTCTGATCTGACCCAAGCTTCACTTGTTTAATGAGACTCCTAACCTGAACAGCGCTACATGCCCATATTCAGTTACAGTCGTAGAGCCACCTGCTGACAACAGGAAGTGACATGGTTTACCTTTGTAACGAAGTACTCCTAGAGATTTAATGACATCACAAAGGCCTTTCGATTAGACTGACCAAATAAAATGTCGAAGTTAATTTTGAAGATATTGAGTTTTCGTATAAGGGCGTGTCTGAGGAGTATTCATAGCAAAGTTTAATGTCTCACCATGGTAATAGAAGCTGTCGTATCTCACCCATATAATGTCCGATTTGCCCCAAACTTCACACATTTGACAAGAGTCCCGCCCTGAACACATCTGAATGCCAATATTCCATTATAATCATAGTGCCACCAGCTGGCAACAGAAAATGACTTGTTTAACCCTGACTTAAACATGCAATATTCAATCTGCACCAAACTTCACACATGGTAGGAGTTCTTGCTTGAAGACATCTAGAGGCCAATATAATCATAGCGCCACCTGTTGACAACAGGATATGTAATGCATTAATCTAACTCAAGCATGCCAAATTCAGTCTGGACCAAACTTGATATGTGTGATAAAAGTACTGATCTGAAGACATTTACATGCTAATATTCAGCTATAGACATAGCGCCACCAGCTGGCAGCAGAAAGTTTGGCACACACAAATTATTTTGATTTGTTCTTTCTGTATTTTCATTGCTTATTTTCGCCGTCTCTTAAAGCTACTGTGAGGTGATTTCATTGCTGCTTGCAGCTTTAATTTAAGTTCAAATGTATTTAATTTGAGTGAGAGTGTGCTAAGTAGTTTTATTATAATAGACTTCAACATTTATTGTTTTATATTTTTTGCTAGAGTGTGAGGGAAAGTTGATTCTGAATTTGTTCTATTTCAGGAATATTTTTGAACAGTCGTAAAAACCAGTATTTCCTATAATTCAGTTATTTAATAAATGTTTTCTTCTCTCACTCACAGGTTGCTGGGTCTGTGATTTATGCAGCAAAGAGCTACCTACACCCCAGAAGAAAGGGGCAACAAAAACACCAAGAAAATCTAAATAAGATCCAGAAAGTGGACCAATTGTTGTTGTTTTTTGACAGTACTTTGGTATTAATTTCTATTTTTCTATTATTTGAAGTCCATTCGAGTCTTGTATGTTGCATAAAATGTTTGTAATTTTTTTAAACAGTTATTTCCACTTTAGGTTTTTGTATTGTTTAATTGTTTCAAATAAATTTGAAAACAGATTTGGTGTGTATCTTACTGCTGCTGTTTTGGTCATATTGGACGTTTCTAGTTTCAGAGTTTAATAAGTATTTCTTAGTGACAGTCCTAATTTAGAGCTGAAATGTCCCGCTGCAGTAATTATGTGGTGACTCATGTATTTTTAACTGTGCAGCAGGAGGAGGCACGGCGTGTTTTAACTACACCATAATGACACAAGTCAACCGTCTCGACTTTCCCTGTCTAGTGAATGGGGCTGTATGTTTAGTGTTGTGTAGCAGATGCCACGTGGAGGTCAGTAGTGAAACGGCAGGTAACGGGTGTGTGTGACGGCTGCTCTGACACCTGATAGGTGTGTGTGAGCCACAAAGGGCACGCCTGGAAAAGAGACACTTGTGAAAGCCCTGTTACAAAGGATCCAGCTTTCCACTGAGCAGCCAGGGTCTGTTTTGACCGAGCTGCAGGTGATGTCTGGCTGTTTGTTTGCTGTTGTGTAACTTGATCGGAACAGCATCAGGTAACGTTTCAAAAGCTGTCTTTTGGAAAGAAAATGATATGCGTTAAAGAAACGCAGTCGTATGCAACCAGGGATAGTGTATGCTGTGTATCTTTTTATAATACATTTTACAGAACTTCCCGTATCCTGTATTGCAGTTACAAAAATGAGATTAGAACGATTTCTGAAGAATCATGTGACACTGAAGACTGGAGTAATGGTGCTGAAATTCAGCTTGGATCACAGGAATAAATGCCATTTTAATGTATACATCCCAATAATCGTTCACAATTTATTTTCCTGTCTAAGCCTAAGAAAATTCACTTTTTCCTCGGTAGGTGTTTTTCTTTAATTTCTTTATAAATAGTTGGTTGGATATTCTGCGGCAGGATTTCAGACATGCTGTCAGTGTAAAAGAAATTCGCTCGTGTTGGATGACTGTTTTGGTGTTTACGTGCAAGATATATGACGTGTGAAAAAAGGAACAGTCATGTGGGAAAACAAACGGATGCATTAAACATATTTTTCTGTTGTGGTCTTATAAAGAGTTACACCTGTGAGCTCCACACGAGGGCGCAGTTACTCTTAAGACGCTAGCATCAGTAATAGAGCAAGTGCTGGGTCATGACTTAACCTCCTGAGGCCCATAAAAATAAATAGTTTTGCCTACGTCATTGCATTGTTTTGAGCGTAAGATTTATTTATTTATTTATTTAAATTAGGTTTCATTCATATGTTATGCTAAGTCCTCTGCAGAGGATTTTTTTAAATGACCAATAGCATACATATTTAGGTTTCAGGGTGTTTTATATATATATATATATGCTATAAAATATGATGTAACAGCAGTTGTTTTTGTGGCATTATTTGTTTTGTCTCAGGCTAAAACATCATCATTATATATATAGTTAAGTGAATCTAAGCATTCTAACATGGGGGAAAAAAAGAAAAGAATAATCGAGTTAAACTGCCGGAACATAATATAATTCTGAAAATCCGTTATAGTCTTTAATATAAACGCATCTTTGAAATGCAACACACATTCACATATATTTATGTTAAGCAGTCGTGCAGGGAAACTTTTACATGATTCATAAATAGAGCTCTTTAACCCTCAACACTAATTTCCAGGGCAGTCGGTGGATTTATAAGCAATTATGGCTTTAGGAGTAGCCAAATTCTGTTAAACCGTCAGTCAAGCCATAATATCTTGCGGTCAAATATATTTTAAATGCTAAGACTTCAAAAGCAGAACAAATAGCCAAATGCATTTGTGATTTACTACTACTATATTTTGCATAGCTGCTAGTTATTAACATATATAATAATTATTATTGGAAATGTTTCGCTGAATTAAGTAGTTATTCTTGTTTCTTTGTGCACAAAAAGTAGTCTCGTAGTAACATAATATGTTACTGTTTTAACAATGTCCTTATACATTTCTGGGTATGGGAGTTACTGGAGGATCAGGGAGCTCTTGGATTTGATCAAATATATCTGAATTTCTGTTCTGAAGATGAAGCATGGGTTTGGAAAAACATGGGTGAGTATTTAATGACAGAACTGTTTTGGGTGAACTAACCCTGTGATTGCATGTTGTTTGCATGTCAGATGAACTTTTTAAAGGGGTTGGACTTGAATACGTCTTTATATAAGTGTTAAGAGTTCTGTTGTCTGAAATAAGTGTACTGCTGCATATACGAACAAGTATGATATTGCCGTTTATATCAAAGCTTATGTAAAGTAATTTTTATGTTAATAATCTATAATAGTAATGATTAACAGAAAATAAATGAACACGCTACAGATAAAATTATAATTGTTACATGTACTTTTGTATGTATGTCAACACATCAAAGAAAGTGCATGACACAAAACAAAGATTCTTAAAAGCAGCTACGACAGTGTACTGTTTTTATGTATGATTAAGTAGCATTTTATTTTATTCATTTTTATGCTATATTATCTGTAATTAGTTTTTTTTTTTATAATTCAAGATTTGCACTACAAGTGCACATTCAATACAATTAAGCACACACTTTTTTTTACAACAGGTGACCTATGTGTGTATTCGACTTCTACAGTAAATAACTGTAACCCTGTAACATTTTGATAGTCCGTTTTAGACATTTTACTAACAGTAAGTAACTTTGTAGCAGTCGTTAGAGTTTTAATATACTGTGTTCTTAATATCTTCTGACACCTTATTTCCTTGAGTCCACAACATACCGCAAATACATTCTCCTAAACCTATTCTAACAGTGTACTCGACATGTAGAGTTACTAGACATGCAGTTACGAATTAATAATAGTGAGTTGACATATAGTTGTAAAGTTACTTATAGTTAGCAGAATGTCTAAAGTGGACTAATAAAATAAAGGGATTGAAGTCAATGGCTACCAGCCAGCACATTCTTCAAAATGCCGTCTTTGCTGAACAGAAGAAAGAAACTCATACAGGTTTGGAACGACACGAGGATGAGTAAATGATGACAGAATTTGCATTTTTGGGTGAGCTGTCCCTTTAAAGTGCAAGATCTACTGGGGTTACTCACCCTCTTGTACTGCTGTCTGACCTGTGTCCAAACAAATGAGCAGAGGTTATATCACCATATCGATAATCAATATTTAAACAGCTCAACCACATGAAACCCCATTACAAGGTTTACACACACTCCTTGCATACCGAGTGGACAGATGGCTAACAAATAACAAAAACACCAACTTTCTCTGGGTTTCTGTTTCTTTGGCGCTAAAACTGCTTGAACCACAAGACAGCAGCTAAGCAACGGAGTCACTCATTCATATTTGAGCAGCGGGCTTGTCGCCTGGGCACCTGCCTCACACCTGTTGCCCCGACACAATAGAAATGCTCGGTCTCTTTGCTTTTGGGTCATTAACACTGGGGTCAGTTTGTGCTGTTAAAAGGTATCACCTACTAGAACAAGCTAACTATGTCCAGTTGTTGATGGAATTGAATAAAGGCTATTTATTAGTTCTGTGTGCATTTGAACTCGAATGGTAATGCAGAGTAAACTCTCGAGGGAGCGATATTGCTCGGTGAGGAGAGATGTTAAACCTTTGAGTGGATGGCCAGTGGCTCCACTCCAATGGAGTGCGACAGCCGGGTTCTGGATGTAAAAACATTGGTGTAATGCAATGGGTTTATGCAGTTTAAAAAAAAAAAACATTTACCACACTGTACACCCTAATGTTGTCTTTACTTAAACAATCAAGTAACGTTGACTACACAATCCTCAAAATTTAGCTTTTTGGTCACATTACTTAAATGTATGAGTTAATTTAACTGAATTACCATCAAATTGCATAAACTGAAGATTTCAAGTGTTGTGAGCTCAAAATCATGATTTAAACCTTAAAAAAATCAGCTATTTTCACAAAGAAACAAAAATCCTCCATGTTTGTTATATTTCACTAGCTTAAAGGTACCGTACGTAAGAAATGTATTGTAATAATCATAAAATGTCTCTGTTATGTTCAACAGGCATTAAGAAAACATGTTAATTAAAAG
>JAUYWG010000047.1:4843435-4866547 GCA_034779775.1 Enteromius afrohamiltoni | reverse complement strand
AGGAAGGTGCGACAAAGAAGGCCCAAGACGATTGAACAGTTAGAGGCCTGTATTAGACAAGAATGGGAGAGCATTCCCAACTTTCCCAACATTTTTGGAATCCGGTTTGTATAACGACACGTGAATAATCCCGCCCACTCTAAAGCGGAACTGCAGTGGAAGCACAAACCGAGCCGAGCTGAGTCGTGTCGTGCCGTAACGAGCCATGCCGAGCCGAGTCGTACCATGCAGTGGAAAAGCGCCAATATTTTCAACCCATTTTCACCATGCATTCTTCCAGTGGTCACATTAACGTCAAGGTGCTTTCCAGTAGTTTGGAAGCTCGTGTGACGTCAGAGAAAGTTCCTAAATGTGACAAATCTGATTCACCAATGCTTCGCTACTTCAATGACTACAAAGAAGCCATCCACTAAAACTGGTTAACATCTGAAAAACTTCTCTGAGTATTTAAGGAAATCATGTACTTTAATATAATTGAATGCATTGAGACTTACCTGCATGTTACTTGCAACTAGAAGAAAATGCATTACAATTTACATATTAAATTCAATTAGTTGAACTTAAGGGTACTTTCTGACCCAGTTAAAAGTTTACACCACCCCAAAATTAAGATTTTGTAATTAATCACTTACCCCCATGTCATTCCAAACCCATAAAAAAATAAACCTGCCTGTTTTTTTGCTGGACACAAATACCCAACATGGTTATTTACGCTTTGATTTAAACACAGTCACAAGCCTCCCGGCTTTCATCCTAAATATCTTAAGAACAGAAGAAAAGATGAAGTAAGCTTTTTTGTAACGACATGGGAGTAAGTGATTAATCATAAAATTTTCATTTTGGGTTGGAGTAACCCTTTAAAGCCGGGCTGTCCAAACTCTGTCCTCAAGGGCCAGTGTCTTGCAGAGTTTAGCTCCAACTTGCCTCAACACACCTGCATGGAAGTTTCTAACATTCCTAGTAAGAGCTTGATTAGCTGTTTTAAGTGTGTTTGATTAGGGTTGTAGCTAAACTCTGCAGGACCATACGGGAACAAGTTTGGACATTACTGCTTTAAATGGTTAATCATAAGACTTTCGTTTATCTTCAGTACACAAATTAAGATATTTCTAATGAAATCTGAGAGCTATCTGACCCTTCATAGACAGCTATACAACTAAAATGACCCCAGCTCCAGAAACAGTAAAAACATTCAATGTTACATCACTGGATCTTTTTTTTTTGCGCAAAGGAAACAAAAATAACATAAATTACTCAACCATTCTTCTCCCCTGACTTAAGTATCACGACGCATATGCACACTTTAACATATTTGACGTAATCAGCCTTGTTTACATCCACGGAAAAGCATGAACATGTGCGTAATTTGCAGTTGTTTACGCCGAGTGGAAAGTGTACGCACGCGTTTTGATCCTAAATGTCACATGGACTGGTTTTACTTGCGATTTTACTACTTTTCTGGATCTGAGACAATGATTATTTGTATGTCAAAGGATCAACCCCTTATAACCCCTTCATAATGTTAACTAAAAATGTGACTTTAATTATGCTAAGATTATTGTCACATTAATAATTCAACTCATCATAATGTGTGCACTCTTTGGAAGCATGCTAAAAATTATTTTCAAAAAACATGATCATGAAAGTTTACATTCAATAAAAGCCAGTGCACTTTTTCATATCATCAGTTTTAAAGTAGGACATAAGTACTCATAGAGTAAAAAAACCCTAAAAAATATTTTAATATGCTATAATGCCAGAAACATTGCCATTATATTTTACAAGCACAGAAAACACTTACTACTAATCTGAGCAAGCAGTAAGCTTTCCTTACAAATCACAGATTTTGCTCATTGTTTAGCTCTACCCCAGTCATTTAGGATAATACATTTCTCTTTTTTCCCCCCGTTTCTTTCTCTTTTTGACATTGCTGACAATGCTGGCACACACTGCTGGCACGCTGAAGTTCACCCTGCTGTGAAGCGAAGCCTGCTGAACACTACCAGCAGCGAGACCTCTAAAAGCCCTGATAGCATTTCTCAGCTCCTCTTTCATTGTTTTCAGGTTTGAAGTCACGGTTTGGCTCGTCAAAATGACTTTTTGATTTGAAAACATTCGTTTCAGACTATGAGAGCAACAACAGGACAAAAATAATGATGTCATTAAAACAAATAAAAATCAATCAACATACAAGAGTGAAAGGTAAACACTCTCTACATTGTGTCAGGTTCAATCAGACAGTTTATGGCTGTGGTTGTGTTTACATTAGCGTTTCTTTTTCCCCTTCCCTGTGCAGCAGATAGAGGGCGGATACTGGCAAGGGCTTCCTCTAGGTCCTGATGCACTTCCTCAGTAAAACTTTTAGCCAGACCTCATCAGGCTGAACAATATCAGAGGCATTCCACTGGAACAAATGCACACACACACACACACACATACATACAGAGATGCTGGATTTGAGAAGTTAATACTGGCTTAACACATTTTTTATAGTTACAACTTTTTTGTCAGAAACCCTTCTGACATTAAATCATTTCCTGATGTTCCCCTGAGATTTTGAGTAAATATTTGCAACCATGACCACAGACTCTTAATGCATAATTACATGTTATTAACACAAAATCATTGAAAATTCTCCGATGGGCTCATGGACAGTCAATGACATCCACTCACAGATAACTGGATTCATTTGATATAAATGTATACTTTCATTGTAGCCCCAACTTTACCCTAAACCTACCCACATCTGAACAATATAAACACACACAGATAATATAAGAGCAGTCACAGGTATTTATTGCAAAAACTGACCATAAGCAATAAAAAAAAAAAAAAAAAAACATTATAATGTTGGTAGTTGTATTTGCCGGTTTGTCTTGTGTTTTATTAACGGATGGTAGGTTTAGGGGCAGGTGTTGGGTTATGTGCTCATAAATGTATGGATAAAGTATTCATACCCCAATACATATGCAATTATGGCAATATCAGTACCCAATATTTGAATCCGGTTATCACGGCTGATGCCTGTCACTGACTTACATTGTAATCTTTTTCGTGAGCCCATCACAGAATCTTCGATGGTTCTGTGATACTAAAAACTTTTTAAAAAATTATTATTTATTTGTTAACTTACAAACCCTGATGTAGAGTAAGTGAAAATTTTCTTATTTGATTTTCTTTTAACATACTAGCATACAGTACATACTTTTTACTGTAATATATTACAGTGAAACATTTTTTTATATACAAAAAACTATAGTGGAAATATATATAAAACATTTTTACCTTTAGATTTTGAAGTGAAATACCACCACCTTTTGTGAGATTCACTCATAAATCTATTTAGGACACACACATATTTGGAAGTGTTTGATGACTTTGGTTTCACTGCTGCTCTTGGCTCAGTTATCATCTGCCTGTTAGTGATGGTCAGTAGCCAAAGAAAATAAGCTAAACCGAAATAGTGAGTGGGCAAGTGGAAAAAGAAGGGCACACGAGGGACCCCACTTGTGCATGCCGGTGACAATGCTGCAACCCAAGTGGAAAGAGCCGCAAAATCGATGACGCCCACTGCAGCGTGAGCCGGCATGCGTGCAGAGAGTGAAAAAGTAAACGTGTATCACTTGCGCTGAAAAAGTCTGTGTGTGATGTTCCATGAATAGAGTTCTCCAGTGCTGAGCTTGGGAGGAAATGTGAGTCCGAGTGACTGGTGTTATTGATTCCAGTCAACAAATGAGTCCATGTAATCCGTCTGCCTTTGTTCCGTTCTCTTGGCCGAGCACTCTCATTAGCCCCCTGTGAACGGTCAACCTGTCAGCAGGTCGGCTCTCCAACCGACTGACCTCTGACTCCGGCTCATTCTTGGACAAATTAAATCTCACAAATGACAAATCCGGGCATGCGGAGCTCCCTGTGCCGCAGACGTGCTCCAGCTCCTGTGCCCATTAGACAGGGCAGGCAGAAACCCCCTGTCAGTGGCACTCGCCGGACCTCTGGGAGCGTTAACGTTCATCCCTCCTGACAGTGAGCAGAGGACCCAGAGAACAAACGCTTGAGCTGGGGAACGTGGCGAGCTGATCTACTCTGACAGTGCTGCTTTGTGACGGACTTAGAGCAAGTGCGCTCTGTTTGTTTTTGGCCCGGTGCAGAATGTCACCACAGAGTGAATGTCGCATACCAAAAGGTGCCCTGCCATCAGTGAAAGCTTGCTGCTTTTCTGCAAACTATTGACATACCACCAGTTTATAACTGATGTTCTCCCATACAATTTGTGCAACAAACATGATACCTCAAAGCTAGTTAAGAAGAGGTGTGCTATATTTAATTTCTAAGGAACCTCCCTTGGGATTTGCAGTACTGATAGACAGTTATATTGGCCGATATTTTGCCTTTTTTAAATTGACTTTTCTAAGGGACCACACTTGTGATTTTCATTACTGGTGGTACCGATATATCGGTCGATATATTGTCTTTTTTAATTTAACATTTATAAGGGACGACACTTAGGATTTTCATTATTGTTGGACTGATACATTAGTCAAAATATGGCCTTTTTTAATTATAAACACAGACCGATAAGGTTTTCAATTTGGTTTATCTATCAGATCCAGGTCTTTTACTTTGACAGCACTGAGAAAGCCAGTGCTTGAGTGTCAGAGCTCCTATAGAACACAATATTCCAGTTTTGTAAGTAAAAACTCCATTCCTTTTCTCCAAAGGAAAACACATTTTTAACAATAACTATTAACTTTAAAGACTGCCCTGATCTGAGCTACAAGGTTGTTCATCGGTTGTGTATTTTATTTTATTTTATTTTTTTGAACCAGTTTGCATTAGTTTATTTTTTAAAGAATCAAGTTTAATAGTGATATAATAGTGAAACATTACCCATTATGCTGCATAAAATATTCCACCAATCACATTGAAAGTAAAGTGCACCAAAATAGATCTTTAGCTCCACCCACTCCCACGACGCGCTGAAAATTTTCTAACTGAATCGGTCTTCCTAAACTTTCAGGATTAAATATATGTATACATATGAACATTAATTATAATTATAATTGTGCAAATTAATTCACAAAAACAATTTAAATAAATAAAAAGCTGCTGTTCAAATGACAGGCCTTCTCCTTCTCTGATGACATCAATATGACGGCTTGGGCATGAGCGCAACATCCTTAACCACACCCCTCTGTCAGTGTTTATTTCTGAATTTAATGCCTACTTTACTGCATCCACATTCTATTTCTCTTAGAAGTACAAAAAATACTCCCCAAAATCTCCATCATTATTAATTTAATTGATGTCAGTCACTGTGCTTCATGGGATTGTAGTTATTTTCCTTACTGAAGCCATTAAGTACACAATACTGCACCTTTGTCTTTCTGTCATATTATCATTTCCTTTTTTCTTCAAATAATAGTTGGTGATATTATGCTTAAACTCATCTTGTTAGTGATTATCAGCAGCCAAAGAAAATCTACCAAGCCAATAGCAGGCTAATATTTGACTTTGTCTTAATTGTCTCCTCATAAACCAATACATTTTGTTCTGTTTGGTTGATGTGTCGGAAGTGAGCTGAAAAAATCAGCGCCTCAGTGTCAGAGATCCCATTCCGCATCTTCGTTTACTGTATTTGTTTTGACTTTTTTAAACACTTTTGACTTAGAAATTTTTAGACAAAACTGTTGAACTAAGTAAAAGAAGTATGCATAAAAGTATAGTGTTTGCTTTTATACAGAAAGGTAATTTAAATTATTTAGAAATTAAATTTATTTGTTTTAAAAATATAAAAATAAAATATTATTTTATACACTCCTCAAGATATCAGCTTGCATGCTGGTCATATTTAAAAGTAAATGTTTAAGTAAATAAGTAATTTTTACCTGCATGATAAACATATTTAGAGAGCAGGACATCAAAGAGACTTTGTGATGGATCATTTGGCCATTAACCCTAGCAACCACACAACATTAACCTGGCAACCACCCACAACCTTGCTATGTTGTCACTGAGCAAAATATGAAAAGTCTTTTCTATCATAATGCTATTTTAACTGGAGAAAAAAGCAGACTTACATTGTGTTAGGTTGTAAAACGATGATCTTCTAATCCATACACAAATCAATGGCTTTGTTTTTACTGTGTTTCTGGGACTCGAGGGAGGAAACAGGCAGAGTTTCCTGCAGCAGTAACACTGCTCGTCTGCTATCACTTCTCAGCATAACCCATCTTAATCAGCAACTCTCTGTTATTCTACCACAAGAGGAAGCATTGCTGTTTGCCTGGAAGGTTGTTCTGTCAGCCTGCAAGAGGTGGAGCACTTCAATATGAAACTTTAGAGATTTTAAAAGAGGCTTTTGCCCCAGAATGCAAAATTATTATTTTTATTACACTTTTAGAAAAAAAGTGATATCTTTTGGGATACTAGAGCTTGTCGATGCCTTCAAAGAGATCTTTGTTCCTCTTCTTTACCTCTAAAGTGTTCATATACTACCATAAGAGTGCATCTCTATGGTACTAATATACACCCTTTAGAAGTAAAGAAGGTATAAAGGCGTCCCTTTCAAGGTACTGGCCCTGTGACAAGCTCTTGTATCCCTAAGGTACAACTTTTTCCCTTGATTTCTGACAGTGTATTTATTTTGTAGTTATTTTGGGATTTTATAAGCATACTTAAACTTGGCAAGTTTTTAAATAAAGTTAATGGTCTTAAGATGAATTCTGTGTTAACTTTTGACACAAACTCAGATCCCATTCTACCCAATTTTCTCACCCACCAAAAACAAGTGAAAACTAATTGCCTATAGTGGCTGAGGATCCTTTACTAATAAACGTCCCTGTAGGTAGTGTACATGAAATTATTTTAATGAATTTAATCATATACCAATTATATGAACATTACTGCATATACACTGAGGTACAAACAGTATCTGTCTCCATTTGCATAAATATAACCCAAATTCCGGAAATGTTGAAAAGTATTTGAATGAAATGAAAACTAAAAGTTTTTCAAATCACATGAGCCAATATTTGGTGGACTTCAGAAGGAGACAACAAGACCACAAACCCCTCACTATCAGTGGAGCTCCAGTGGAGAGGGTGAGAAGCTTCAAATACTTGGGTATCCACATCTGGGCCTGACATGGACTGAGCATATCCGTGCTCAAACGAAAAGGGCGAAGCAGCGTCTGTACCACCTGAGACAGTTGAGGAAGCTTGGGGTCTCCCCTGCTGTTCTCAAGGCTTTCTACTCGGGCGCTGTTGAGAGCATCCTTACACAGAACATCTCATCCTGGTTTGGGAAAAGCTGTGTCGAGGACAGGAAAGCCCTCCAGAGAGTGATCCGGGCAGCCGAACGCTGCTGCAGGTCAGCTCTCCCCTCCACGCAGGACATCTACACCAGGAGATGTAAAACCAGGTCTGCTCGGATTATTAAGGACTCATACCCCAATAACAGACTGTTTAAACTTCTGCATTCAGGCAGAAGATTCCGGGTCATTTTGGCCAAAACTGAGAGACTTGGGAGGAGTTTTTATCCACAGGCGATTCAACTCCTCAACCAGAATGTGCCACTCTCCCGTTCATAGGACTGGTATCAGGTCACTCACACACTGAATCTTGATTTTATTCACAATAGAACATAGAGAACATAACAAATGTTTAAACTAAGACATTTTACACTTTTATCCACTAAATGGGCTCATTTTAAATTTGGTGCCTGCTACAGGTCTCAGAAAAGGTGGCTAAGAGCTGAAAAAGCAAGAAATCTTGAAAAGATTCCGCTGAGAGGACATCTAGCAACTAATTAAGTTAATTGACATCAGGTCTGTAACATGATTAGCTAGAAAAGGGATGTCTTGAGTCCCTCAGAAGTAAAGATGGGCATATACTTTTTTTGTGTCCAGCGGGTCTTAAAGAACTTTTTTTCTACCTCCACAGAACAAGTACATATGTTGCTTTGTTTATATAAAAGTACACTTTTCTTTGTTTTGAACCTAGCCAAACTCCCTTGAGACAGCTCGTCGTGTCTGCTGTGGACCACTTTAAAAGGCACTATTTCAAAGTGAAAAAGTGTTTTATGGTCAGTCTAAATTTGACATTCTGGTTAGAAATCACAGACAATGTGTTCTCCAGGGACAGGCGAGGGAGAACAGTGTGTTATCAGCGTTCAGTTCAAAAGCCAGCATCTCTGGTGTTACAGAGGTGCATAAGTGTATACTCTGTGCAGCATGCATTTTTCGGAAGGTACTGAAAGGTATGCTGAAAGGTATATAAAGGTTTTGGAGCAACATATGCTCCCCATCAGATGACGTTTATTACAGGGAAGGCCTTGTGTTTTAGCAGTACAATGCAAAACCATATACTGCAGCTATGCGTCGTTGTGTCAAACTTGACTACAAACTCTTCAGTCGCTATAAATCTTGATAAGGCCAGAATGGGACCAAATTTCAGCACCAAAACTCGAGAAGCTCATAATCTCAATGCACAGACATCTACAAATCTACAAAAACTAGAACTAGACTCGTCCACAACAAAATTGTGTATGAATAAGCCACAGGAGGCTGCACTTTTTCAGTGATGGTTAAAGAAAAAGGTTTTATTTGTTATTAGTATTTTTAATATATTTCTAAAAACAGAGTGTTTATGTTTGCTAAGCCCTTTTCAGGATTTTACAATGGTTTCAAATAAAACTCATCCATACAGCCAGCATATAACTTGCATTTACAATACATTCACTACATTTGACTAAATTTGCTGTTTGTCATTGAAGCAGTATTTCCTTTGCAAGGAAATACTGCTTCAATGTTTTCACTCAGTGTAAATAGCATACATTGCATGTTTAAATCATTTAATAGTGATTGCATTTTTGCAAACAGCCATGGCCATAATACAAATGTGAATGTGTGAATAATTAATAAAACAATTAATAAAACAAAAAAGGTTACATTTTTTAATTTAGAAATGATAATTTCTAAATATAAGCTGATTATGGTTGCCAAATGTATGCTTGTCTGGATTTTACAACAGCTATTCAAAATAAATAAATTGTTTCATAATAATTAATAAATAAATAATTTGATCTTAAAATGACTTTAATATAACAACAACAACAAAAACTGAAATTGCTTAACTTATTATTATTATTATTATTATTATTTATTTATTTATTTATTTTGATGATTTGTTCGTATTTTTTCCAAAGACAACTGTGTTTATTTTTCCAAAAACAGCTGTTGCTGAACAAAAGAAGAAGACGAAAACATGAGTGTTTATCTCTGTCTTGTCATTGATGCATTGGCTGTGTTATTATGCAATATCTGCCCTGTGTAATGAATATGTCTTAAGTACGTCATAATGCAAGCAGCATTAGCATCTTAGGTATTTGGTCTTATGACAACATTACACTAAATATGCAGAGATAAAAACTGTAAATACACGTTATTGTTTTAATGTGTTTGACCGTGTCTGGTTGAAGTCTATGTTGTCACAATGAAGTCTGTAGGGAGGAGTAGAGATCGGGCCCTGCCCCCCTTGTGCTCTTCAGTCTCCCTGTGAGCGGCCTCCTCTCATTCTATTCATATTTAGATGAAAGCAGGCCTTCTCTGTCTGCTTATTTACATACTGGAGGAGTACGAGAGCTCTGAGCTGCCATCGATGTGGGGAGGGGGTTGAGGATGAGAAAATGCCAGCACAGACCAGCAGTTACCAGGGCAGGGACGGTGCAATGCTAGTCATCCCATTGTAGGGCAGTGCACACCATCTGTTCGCTGCGGTGCTGGAGCAGCCTGCAGATCTGCGGCCGGACCGAGGTCTGGAGCCAGAAAATAAGATACCTGCAGACCAGGAGGAAACGCTGGTAGCTGAACTACTCAACTGCCTTGAAAAGAAACAGTCCTCTATTAATAAATTTTTTCAAACCTGCATGAGTTTCTTTCTTCCAAACTGCTGGTAGCCATTGCCTTCCACTGTATTTTTATTTCTTAGTTTCTTCACTTCCCATGGATGTCAATGGCAACCAACTGTTTGGATATCAACATTTTTCCTTCGTTAGAACTGAAGAGAAGAAAGGAGCTCACACAGATTTGGAAAAACACGATGGTGAGGAATTGATGACAGAATTTTTGAGTAAACAGCTTGATACTCTGATTAGTGAAAAATACATTACATACTTTAATTTTGGGTAAAATAACCAAATTTGGTAGCACTTTATTTTTTAGGTGGCATAATCCAGCGTAATTACCTAATTAAGTATTTAGTAATATTTGTTACATTACATAAACAGCCTGTCATTACAGTTTGTAATAATGTAGATATAACAAGCAGCTGCTGTTGCACATGTTATGAGTCTGTTACACAGATACTTTATTTTAAGTAGCGTATGCCTGTGTGTTTACATTCATAATTACATTGTATGAAGTCTGCAACACATATGTCATGGATCTACCAGCCCCTCACCCAGCCAATCACAACGTTCACTCTCCCTTGAGTTCTAATCACCATCACCTGCAACTCATCATCACCACAATCAGCCACTCCATAAATCCACACACCACTCCACAGTCAGAGTCTGAGCTCATTGCTACAAAGTGGATTAAAACCCTGTGCTCTTCGATATTGGAAATACTTACTCTGTACTTACCTTGTTCTCCTTCTTTCTGGTGTCTTTCCAAAGTTCCAGGATTCACCAGTATATGTGGTGGGTGGTCGTCTCCCTGCTCCAGCGTGTCTCCATCGTCTCTG
Source organism: Enteromius afrohamiltoni (assembly GCA_034779775.1). NCBI lineage: Eukaryota > Metazoa > Chordata > Actinopteri > Cypriniformes > Cyprinidae > Enteromius > Enteromius afrohamiltoni. Next base: position 4,855,805 of record JAUYWG010000047.1, on the reverse strand, counting down.
TGTGTCTCCAACGCTCCATTGGATCTGTAAATAGAAAGACTGTATCACTATTCTGCATTCATCTAGTACATTCTGTTCAAGTTCACTATTACTCGCCCTGATCATTAACCAAGTTTCAATCCAAGGTGTTTATGTGAAAAAATATTTATCGCTTTAAATATTTTAGCGATATAGCTGATGGAAATGCTAATTATCGATAGAATTTTGTAAATGTCGACACAGTGTTTTTCCATTTAACTTTAGCACATAAATTCTATATCGATACTTCAAATGTAGCAAAAAACTGTTTTGGCACACCTTTTGTTGATAAGCCAAATAAAGGCTTTAATGCAAATAAATGTAGTGTCTCATGACAGAATTAGCCTACTGGCAGCGTCCGTGTTTGTGGTGTTGATCGTCTCAAAGCACCTTAGCCTTTCAAAAGCACATTAAATCATATTCATATTACTGCATCTAAAATTGTATATATGGTAAAAAGATGAGTTACCTCTCAAACCTCTTAAATATCTTAATTTGATGTTTCTTTTTAATACTTTGAAAATTAAATTTATTATTTTTTCCAGGATATAGTTGTGGAGTTAGTTTAATGCATTACTGTGCGCAACGCCGACAGGATCACTTGATGTTTTCCCTTATAAAAGTGGAAGCAGCTTACTATACTCGTTCAAGAATAAGACATTATTCAAATCTATTCTAAATATGTATTTTATTTGTGTACATTCACAATAAAAACAGTCATGCTTTTGTAAATAATTGGATGCTGCTTTCAAGAGGGCTTCACAAGAATGAACTGAAATTTTGCATATAGGCTGCTACTTGTTGCGTTTTTTTCTTCTTTTGTTTTGTTAATTTATTAATTTTCTTTTAATTTTTATTTATTTTTCTTATAGCTTATGTTTTTCTCTGTTCGCGCAAGCTCTGCTCGTGATGTGATGTGAATCCTCATGTTCTGTTTATGCTGCTTTTTTCATGTATAAAATTAATCCCTGGAAACAAATTAAGCTATTTTCAATGGGTCACAGTCATGTATCAATTTAAATTTCATTTACTTGTAATTTAGCATAATCTTGTTGTTTAAAAATAAAATAACCTAAATTAACATTCCTATTTCCAATGCAGTCTAATAAAACTAAATCAGGAAAACAAAAAAAATAAAACAAAACAAAACAAAAAAGCAAACTTATGAATAGCCTATTGCTTGATGCTGAATATCTAAATAGTCCATAACAAAGTACAAAAACATGAAAACCCATTAAACTTGCTATGTTAATGTAGGCCTCCATAATTTAATAAAGGGACATTTTTTTTGCGATACACCAAAACTTAAGCGACAACTCGTTTTTAAGGATGACGTCATCACACACACCATTTGATTTGTAAAAGGCCAGTTGGATGGAAACAGGCTGGATACTGCAAATTTCGCAAATGTTTTTCCCTGCAAATTCTCTTTGTCGACAACAAAACAGCGTAAAAACTGGACCATCACCACTGCCAGCACCAGCACCAGATCCTTCCACCATTCCCACCACTTCTTCGCCTCCTAACATCAACAGTCCTATGGCTCGACCGCTGCCCTACTCCGGCTTGGCCGAGGAGTGGAAGGGATTCCTGCTGCAGTGCTCCCTCAAGTTCACGATGCAACCCACATTATATCCTACTGATCAGTCAAAAATTGCCCATATAATCTTTGTTATCAGGACCTGCTTTGCAATGGACGGAAATGCTTTGGAATCAAGCAGGTCCAGCAGTAGCTTCACTTCAGACAATTTTTTACCCATTTTAAAAGGTTTTTCTACTGGACGGATGGAGAAGTGTCAGCAGGAGAACATCTCTATCATTTGTCACAAGGTACCACGTCTATTCAGGAGAATATGATATATCCATATGATGATTCAGTAGGTCTAGAAAAATTCATCCAGTATTTAGTTCGCTATTCCTCCCGCCTTCAGTCTTGCCTCCTGGATAGCTCGAGCACTGCAGTAATTTCTCTCTGCCAGCCGGAGAACCCATGCAGATTGACAGAGGATGGATATCTCCTCTGGAGCGCCAACAGCGGCTGATCTTGAGTCTCTGCTTGTACTGTGGCAACAGTGGGCATTCTATCCGGGAATACCCTCATCGACCTCCCGACCTCAAATTCAACCTGGTATTGAAAAGATTAATCCGTTAACTACCTGTGTTAAGCTTACTGCATCTAATGTCTCCATTACAGTTTCTGCCCTCCTCACCTCCGGGTCAGCTGGCAATTTCATCGCCGGGCACCTCTGCTGCCGACTTGGGCTCAAAACCTACACCACCGAGGTCAGCTATCAAATGCAGTCCATTAAGAGTGTCTGGTTTCGAGCGGGACCCATAATTCTCCAAGTCGGTCAATGTAACGTAGAGGATTGATCTGCTGGTTCTGGAGTGTTCAACAGCGGATGTCATTCTAGGGCGCCCGTGGTTGGTGAGGCATGATCCCATCCTCTCCTGACAGGCGGGGGAAGTCCTGAAGTGGGGCCAACAATGTTACTCAGTCTGTTTCCACAATCTCCCTCTCAGTCCTAGAGTTCGTCTGTTGATTAACGGTAAGTCTGTTGAAAGTCCTCCAGAAAGACTGTCCGTGAGTATCCCTGAGTGCTATGCCCCCTTCAGTGACTTGTTCTGCCCCACGAGAGTGGCCTAGCTACCACCACCTCGGCCATGGGACTGCGCTGTCGATCTGATTCCAGCTGTGCCAGTGCCCATAGGCAAAACCTATCCTTTCTCGCTTCCGAAGTGAAAGAGTGGAGTACATAGAGGAGGCCCTGAGACAAGGCTACATCCACCCCTCTACATACCCTGCTGCTTCGAGCTTCTTCTTCATGGCCAAAAAAGACAGAGGCTTGACATCCTCATCTATTCACAGAACATGCAGGAACATCGTAGGCCCTCACTCGTCTAAGAGAGCACAAACTTTATCGCAAAGCAGAGTAATGCTCATTTCATCAATATTCAGTCCAGTTCTTGGACTACATCATTGATCGAACCATAGTTCCTATGGACGAGGTGAAGGTCGAAGCAATAACCACCTGGCCCACTCCTTCCATGGTTAAGGAACTCCAAAGTTTTCTAGGATTTTCACATTTCTACTGATGCTTTATTCAAAACTACAGTTTGCTATCTAGTCCTCTCATGTTCCTCCGCAAGGCTTCTAGACATCAAGCTGGCTCTGGAAGAATGACAGTTCAGGCGAAGAGGAAGACCACAGTGATGTCGGAGAGTTCGGCCTTCTGGGGAGGGCCGTGGAGAAGGGGGTAATGTCATGGATCTACCATGCTCTGCACCCAGCCAATCACAAAGTTCACTCTCCTCTGCGTTCTAATCACTAGCACCTGCAACTCATCACCACCACAATTAGCCACACCATAAATCCACACACCACTCCACAGTCAGCGTGTCTCTGTGTGTCTCCAACACTCCATCGGATCTGTAAATAGAAAGACTGCATCACGATTTTGCATTCATCTAGTACATTCTGTTCAAGTTCACTATTACTCACCCTGATCATTGTCTTCACCCGTTGTCAGCTAAAATAAACCTTTACGCTATACTCACCTCCTGTGTTGTGTCCACTTCCATAACAACATATATCTTTTAGTTACATAAATATCTGTAATAGCACTCAGCCTGTTATAAATGTGTAACAGGAGCTTCCTATTACATCTACATAATTACATCTACATGTTCCATAACTTACATGGTAAGTACATTTTGTTTCATGTAAGTACAACAAATACTAAACAAGGTATTAATTGTATTATGGACACCTAAAAATAAAGTGTTAACATATATTTTGTAATTAAATTATGTTACACCATTACTTGTTTGAGAGTTCTTCAACATCGTAATGCAATTTTACAATATTACTGTTTTTTACAGTATTTTTGATCAACTGTATGCTGTCTTGTTGAGTAGAAGAGTTCCCAAACCATTGAGTGATTGTGTATATTATTATTACTGTTATCACAATTATTACAGTTTATTGTATTACAATTATTATAAAAAATATTTAATTTAACATTTCTTGCTAAGATTTCTTGGATGGAAGTTTTTGCATTGCATTATGGGGTATTTGAAAAAGGGCATCAAATTATACAGTAACAAGAAAAAACAACACTATTCTTTTAGTCTAAACTTGAGTTTGGTCGATGCTTTGTGGCCAAGAACCCCTCTCCCCCATCACGCTCGTGTTATGGCTTCAGACCACTCAAATATTTATTCACAAGCACAAAAAGAATTCAAACAAAGTCTGTGTAAAGAGGATCACAGCAAGATGTTGCTATATGGCCATTTTCTGTAAACACAAAGCTTCCACCCATTCCATCCAAGTGTTGTGCAAGAGCCTGTTCTCTGGCTTCCCTCCTTTGTCCCTCGCTCTAAAGAATTGTCATTCATTGTCCTGAAAGTTACAAACCTCAACTTTCCCCATCTGGCATTGGAAATGATTATCATGTGAAGAGAGCAGAGCATTCAGTGCTTGTGGTCATTAATCAGGCGTCAGTCCGCTTGTCCATTCCCACATATCATGCCTCAAAAGAGCTGTGCACCACTACTCCCCTCTCAGCAGCCAATCACAGGCCTTGTGCTCATCACAACTTATTTGGAGGCCAAAAGCCAAAGTGTTGGAGTCGTACAGTAGACTTTCTGTGTTTGCATGACACTCAGATGCCGTCGGTTCAGCTTTGAGAGTTAGACGGCGATTGAAGCCTCTTGAAGTCATTATGCTGTGACCTTCACAGGTCACTGATGGATCTTCATATTCAAGACCAGCAGCTGCTTGTGGATCCTGAGTTTGGTTCACACAGGCCAAATGTCAACACATAACAGCCATAAAGAATAAATAGCTATTAACTCAAAATGTGACAACTACATTTCACACGCTCCTAATTTGCATTCGTTGGTGTCTCCAAGTCTTTTCTGTGCAGCTTTTGTGCTCTTTATGGAAGAATGCATATTGTGTATGCATATTTATATCTTCTGCGCTGGTGGACTCATTGAAGCGCTCTTCTTGAAGGTGCTCTCGTGTCATTATCGGGGGGCTTCAGCTGTATTTTGGTCTTGATCCATGAAAATCTTGCCAATAGAGATGTCACCGGGGCCAATTGAACATGACCTGGGATTAGACAGAGTTGCAAGTGTCAGTTTCTCTCTTCCTGTTTAATATAAATCGGCTTTGTTGAGCTAGCGGTTGTCATTCTTTGGTTCCGATTTTGAATCGGTGACATCTGTTTTTTGTCATTCAATTTTGATTTAATTTTAGAGGGATATAATAACAGAGAGAGTGGCCCTATACTCTCACAACTCCTTGAAAAGAATAAAAACATTATAACCCAACACACATGGGACTTAAAAATCTGTCAAAACAGTCTGAAAATTTCAAATATTTGACAAATACAGGAACTGGAAGATAATGAGGGGAAAAAGGTGCATAAACAAATAAATGCATAATTGAATGGATAGACGGATGGATGATTTCCAAAATATCAAAGAAATTAAATTAAATTTGACCTTATAAACCTCAAAGAAAAGCTTTTTACCTTAATAATTGCATCTTTTTACTAGTGCGGAGTTTATTCCATGTTTGTTAAACACATATTGCTTCATTAACAATATTAACATGTTTTTGTTTTTTTCAGTTTTAATATTATTTATTTATACATTTGTAAAAATGGCAACTAGCTGAAATTAAATAATTAAAACTTTTATTTCTATTTTATTTCTTATTTAATTTTAAATAAAAAATAAATAAATAAATAAAGATTGTTTTGTATTGCTATGGTTTGCTTTGTTTAACCACAATAAGCTTGCCCTATATTTGGACTGAAATTATATTCAATGCATGAATATAATTTTATTCAGGAAAAAATATCCAACAAATTATGCTTGGCCTGAAAAACTTGAACCATTTTTGCTATACATGTTTACTCAAGATCACAAAGGTCACGACAGATGTTCATTACATTAGCTCTCCACACATTCCACTAATGTCTGACGAGGTGTGATAATGTTTTGACTTCATTTGGACAGTACATCAATTGCTTCATCATTCAATCCATAATTATTTTTATGAAATATTGCACTTGATATGTATGTGACATATTTAGGAAACAGCAAGCTCTGAAATGTTCACAAAGAACACTAAGTACACAAACATCAATCCCTGCACAATTTGCTGCTGTCTTGTCTTTTATGGCAGAACCTCCTCTGCTATTATTTGTGTGTTTCATTCGCCCCCTGCTCTATTTCTTTTTTTTACACTGGACTCGGGGATGCGTGCTCCACTCGTACGAGCTGAATGCTAGCTTTAGAGGCATCTGTCGCTTATAGTGTTCACAACATCTGCTGCTATTGCTCCTCTTTCCCAGCATGCCATGGGATATAGTTTCTCCCAAAGGTGGCCTTTGTATGCACCATTGTGAATTCGATCATTGTCTTCTACGGCCAGTTCCCACGATGCAGAGGAAGTTATTGCCATGCCTACAGACCTGTTGACACACAGCAACTGTCAGAAGTGAGCGTCTTATCATAGACAGCCAATCTGTTTTTTAATATCGTGCATAATATAACCATGTTTGATAGCAGATGTAATACAATTAGTAATGAGCAGCAAGAATAGAGATGCTGAATAAATGATGTGTTGAAATGCACAAACTGGACTGTGATGATGCCTGGGATGCACATTAATGTTATTAGTGGTTTGTGTCTCGGCATCAGCATCTTGTATATTTGTCCTGTGATGACACTTCCAGGAGACTCTCAGAAGAAAGAGGAGCAAGGGGGGCTAAAAGGCACTTTGACCTTTATCTTCCACAAAGCCTCAGTCACCACAGGACTAGATGTGAAGACACGGCAGATGTTAATAATAAACCTTGCTGATAATAACCTTGGTCTCTCTTTTAGAGCTTGTGAAGACTTTATCGTAGGTATAGTGAAACCACACGTTATTCCCAAAATTAAATAAATAAAAATATATTTTTAATTATTACGTTTGTTTACATACTACCGGTCAAAATGTTTTAATAACGATTAATGAGTTTTTGTAATAAGTGTATCTTCTATGCTCAATTTCTGGAAATAAATAAAATACAGTTAAAACAGTTTAAAATAACTGTGTTCTATTTTAATATTTATAATATTAATATTTATTAATATTTCAAATGTAATTTATATCTTTCAGCAACATCACTTCAGTCTTTAGTGTCCCATGATCTTTCAGAAATATTATTTCATTGTTATTGGTGCAGACAATAAGTATTTATTGTAATTTTCATATAATTATCAGTGCTATCATCAATTATTAACAACTGGTGCATGCCATTTGAAACAATTATTTTTCTTGTTACGAATGTATTAATGTTTACTTGTTTTGATCAACTGAACATACTAAATAAAATTATTGTTTTTTCTTTTTCTTTTAATTTTTTTAATTTTATTTTGCTTATTTACTTAAAATGCTGTAAAGCTATTAATCGCATTCAAAATAAAAATATTTGTGTAAATAATAAACGTATGTGTGCTGTGGGCATTTATTATTTATATATAAATACAAACACCTGCATGCATATTTCAGAAAAAAACATGTTTATGTATTAAATACATTTATTTATAATATGAATTATATACATATTAAAAAAGAAATATATTCTGTATGTGTGTGCATTTATATATACATATTAAATATACACAGAACATACACAAAACTTTTATTTCATGATTAATCATTTGGCAGCAGATCAAGTGACGCAGAAGAGCTGAGTAATGATGATGATGAAAAATCCGCTTTGCAGAATAAATGACGTCTTTACAGTTCCTTGAAATTATAATATTATTTCTGCAACTGGTTTACTGTACTGTACTGTAACATCAAATCATTCCCAAATTTGGACCGTTTCTGTTTTGTAATGATCAGAAAGTCACTGATTTCAAAAAGTGAATAAGTTTGTGCGGCTGGCGGCTGCATTCTTCTTTGCTGTGACAAGCATAGGTCTTTCTGTGTGTTTTAAAAACAAAGACACCACCCTCTCCAGATCAGTGGCTTTATTTTGGAACAGGGTTCACATCAGTCAAGAGGTCTTTGGGTCCCTGATGGAGAGCGAGAGTGATTGATGATCTCCAGGGCCTGAGGTGCACTGTCTTCTCCTGGCTGGGTGGTCTCTCCTGGGCAATGTCAAGGGGCACTTTTGGCACAGAATGGAGAAGGTCATGAAGTGTCCCCAGAACCTACCTGGGTAGAGTTGAGGATAAATAAATCCTTTCGTCAAACGCTCAAATAATAACACATTGTGTGGCCTGCACAAACACCAAAAGCCGGTTTGAACTCCATAAATACCTGACATTTGAAATAGTCCTGCTGATTGGGTGCGTGTAAATCACACGTCCATTTGGGTTAAACGAGTGTCAATGGAGAAGTCAGATGTTGTGGTCAGATGCCATCAATGAGATGGCCACATGTTTGAAGTGAATGCATTCCTGAAGATTTCCACGACACATGTAATGAAGAACATGGCAACATGTCCGCACCTTTACACTTTCATCAGTATATGTGCTCTTTATCTCACTGATATATGCCACTTTAGTGATATATTACTAATATAGCCTACCAGTAGAAATTTATCAGTTTAAAATGTGATGTGAAAACTTATTCCCCAAACAAGTCATGATAGTGAACTATTAAGATCAGCATTAAATCATATTCATGCTATTTTCCTTATAATGCATTTTAGCATACTTTTAAAAAATATTACTGTATTACAGAAAGAACGTACTTGACTTGATGGAAACCTGCTCTGGACGTTGTACTGTATGTCAACTGCAATTAAAAGAAAATATAGTTAAAATGTATATTAAATAAAATTATAATTATGAAATATACTTACAGTAAATTACATCACCAACTAAATAATGTAATTACTAAATGTGCCAGGCATTTATTAATACATGTGTGTATTCATTTATTGATAAAGCAAAAATTTTGAACATAATTTGAATGATTACAAATGTAATATTGAATAGCATAATAGTTGCATTTTAATCAAGCACAACAAATCAGAGAAGTCCCCTTGTTTAAATGGTTATTAAAACAGAACAATTTAAAATGTAATTTACAGTAAAACGTTTCATTTGAAACGTCTTAAGTGTTTTAAGAAACTTGAAAGTGTAGTCTCTTCATGTACAGCTGAGTGGCTTTTAGCCATTAATATTATGTTATCTAAAAGTACATTTTTAATCTATTTTAAAGATTTACACTAGTACACTACAAGTGAGCATTCCATACATGCTGTAAATCAGCTTTACTTACCAGCAGTCCATATACATTTCAGCTGCTCACCTTTAAAGAAAAATTCATCTTTTATGATCTAATCAATTCCCATGGAATATTGGTTTTCATTGTAATATAATTTTTCACTTGGAAATCTGTTTATTTTATAATACTCGTACACTTTGGATTATTTTGTTTTGAGGTTTTACATGAAGCTTTGTATTACATTTTTTATTTTGCATTCATGTATCTGTATTTTTTTCAGTGTTATACTTTTTACTCCCTTTTCTTTTTTTAAGTTCTGTTTTTGTTTTTAGGATGCCTTTGTAACATTCTGTAAAGGTTCTACTGCAGGGTTGCCAGGTTTTCACAGCAAAGCCCACCCACTTGCTACTCACTTTTCAGGGAAATTGCTGGTAAAAATCAGGTTCTGGTGCGGTAAAATACACATTTTTGGCAGGGTTTCCCCGATTAAAAGTCACATTCCAGCAACTAAATACCACATTATTGGGGTCGCTTCATCCTGCTGACATGAAAAACATCCTACGGAAAGAGTGTTAAAGTAGCCCATTTACACAGAGTTGACAACACTGGCCTGCAGATGAAAAATAGTCTCTTTGGCTAATTCTGGCACATTTACAGTCATGTTTATTAATGTGCATTGCCCCTGTAAACAAATAACACCGGTATTAAGTCACATTTATCATTAATTTGTAATGAATTACTTTTAGGTTTTGCCCATCAAATCCCAAATCAAATGAGAAAATAGCCCAATTGCATTTTGTTTGTAAAATATTTAATTCACTCAAAAATATGCATTACCGCATTATTATTTAAAGCTGCACTCCGTAACTTATTTTGTGTTCAAAATTTACTAAATGTACATAATAAGCCAGTAGCCCACACCATGAATGTGTTTTTTGGCTTGTCCTGAATCACTATGGTACACCTAATATAAGTTTTTATATTCAGGTAGGTACTGCTGTGGAGTAGTTTCTACATGATTCGTCAAAGACATAAACAGAAATAAGTAGATCCAGCTAAACCGCTAAAAGTTACAGACTACAGCTTGAATCTTTTTATTCAATGTATTAAATGAAGTAAAGTACCATGATATGCATGCTTTTAAAAGCAGTTACTTTTTAGCTACGTGTGCCCGAGAAAGTGAATAGCTTTGATAGTAGCAGATGAAAGTTGTCCTCCAGTCCCAGATGTCACACTGGTCCATCTTATACTGACATATTCTGTGTACCAACAGCGGCTCTTCCACCCACTGACTTCTTTTTGTTTGCTCTCAATTGTCCTGGATGAAACAGTTTTGTTCCCTCAAACTTCCCTTGCAGGACTTTGAATCACTTCTCCGCCAAAGTAAATGAGATCTAAGGGCCCAGGTTGCCAGAGTTGAAAGGGGGCGGCTCTGCATTGTGAGGGCTGACAGGTGACCACTACGCCCGAACAAAGGGTGGGTCATCGCTGTGGCCAAATGCCTTTACAGATGCTCGTGTTCCCCTCTCACCGCAATCTGTCAAAATTTAACTTGCCATTGAAGGGACTGGCAGCAGAAAATAGCTTTATAGGGACTACGCCAAGCAGAAGTAAGGCAGCGCACACAGGCCGATTGCGAGGCATGTCGTACACTACTATCACTCATCTCTTCCCAGAACAAAGACGCAAGACAGCGACTATACAACAGAAAGAGAAGCTGTAATCTGTGACGAGATCTGTCCGTGAAGTGGAAACGCTTAAACAACCAAGCTCAGCTGAAATTCTTCTCTTGTCATGTAAATGTACTTCAGCACGAAACATCTTGTGCCGTCATGGTAGCGTCCTGCAGATAAAAGACATAATGACCTGAACAGAGCGAAGCTTCTGTGGTTAAACAGCAAGCAAAACCTGACACAAGCAATGCAGCAACAAAAAAACAGTGAAAAACCAGGATCAGCAAGTTTTCATGAAAAGTATAGCATGAAAATATTCAATGTGGGCAGAGCTGTCTGGTGTTTCTTTCACATTTCATCCCTACGATGAGAAACTGTTCATAACAAACTGAGTTAGCAACAAAGTTGACACTAGCTTCATTGTTTTCAATGGGTCTACGATGTACTTAAGCTGCTTTTGGGAAACACCAGCATTTGCATAACAATGGAACGTTTCATGTTATGATGAATTTCCAACACTGTAAATCTAACAAAATTTTTGATATCTTCATTGTTTATTAAATGTATGTTTGTTTATAACACTATACTTGACTTTAAATTTAAAAAAAAAAAAATAGTTAAATGAGTATAGTTTCAGAAAATGAAAATAATACTCATTCTCAGGCCAAGCAAGATGTAGATGAGTTTCTGAGAAATGTAGCATCACTTGCTCACCAAAGGATGCTCTGCAGTGAATGGGTGCCGTCAGAATGAGAGTCTAAACAGCTGATAACATCATAACAATAATCCACACCACTAGAGTCTATCAGTTAACATCTGTTGTAGTGAAAAGTTATAGAGTTATGTTTGTAAGAAACAAATTCATTAAGACCTTTTCAACTTTAACCAAGTCTGCTGTCTACAATATTGCTTTCTTTTCAGTGAAAAAGTTCTAAACAAATACTGTGTGGATGGATTTTGATGTGAGAGGACAATAGTTGAGGAAGCGTTATTGCAGATAATACATCTTGTATGGCCGGAGGGTAAGCACATTTTCAGAAATGTTGATTTTTAAGTAAACTATTCCTTTAACACTGCAACTTAAGTGCTTCTAACACAGTTGCAAATTTGGCTTCTTCCTTTCTGACTTGTGACCACCATAATAAGTCTGACACCTCAATATTACTTTTTGAGTCATAGAAAAGCTAATATTTTGTTTCGTCTTTTGTCGTTGGATCAACTGAGAAAACAAAATGTATTGGTATTATATTTACAGTATTTGTATTTCCATTTAACATTATAAAAGTTTACCCGAGTAACAACTTGCTGCTTCTGAGAACCCTAAATACAAGTCCTTTTAAAAAAAAATTAGCATCTTGTGATAAAGTTCATTATTTTCTGTAATGTACTGATAAACATTAGACTTTCATATATTTTAGATTCATTACACACA
>JAUYWG010000047.1:4796011-4843335 GCA_034779775.1 Enteromius afrohamiltoni | reverse complement strand
AACTACTTCAGTTGTGTGTAATGAATCTAAAATATATGAAAGTCTAATGTTTATCAGTACATTACAGAACATAATGAACTTTATCACAATATGCTAATTGTTTGAAAAGGACCTGTATGTAAAAAGAGTCGTATCTATTGACTGATTAGAACAAACTAATGAGGAACAAATCATGGAATTGTACTGCAGTGACACACATAAAACTGTATAAAAATGGTTTCTGATAGAGCTTTTACTGCATTTTTTATATAACAGCCAGTTCTATCTCAAAAGCAAGGTGGCTAATTTGTATGAATTCGTACAACCTCACTCATTTGATTTTGTATGATCGAGTCCCCAGTGACGGGTTTAGGGATGGGGTTAGGCGTAGGTCATTCATACTTATTAAAATACTTGTAAAATATGTACTATTTAGCAAAATTCTTTTGAATTCATACAAACTGCCATAGGATTGGGCTCTAACAGCACAGCTTGCAACTTCTAGTCATTTTTTAAACTTTTCACCCTGAGCCTGACAGAGTATTAAGAATATTCTGATTGTTGTTGTTGTGCTTTTTTGTTTTTAAATAAGATTATAGCATGAGTATTTTACTAATGAATAACACACCAAGCACAGTGCTGAAAACACACAACTGAAAAAGATCTGATGGAAGATATTTGCCGCAGGCTGCTGAGCAGTGCGTCAAGCCTACACTGAATGAAGAAACAAAAGAACTGCTTTAGGCCTGTCTCCTGATATTTTCCAACTCAGCGAAATCCTATTGTGCGAGTGAAAAAAGTTAAGTTAAAAGCTTAGAGTGGTATGTGAAAGCAACTGTTCAACAGTTGGGTAAAACCAGTGAATACTGTATCCTCCCTGAACCCACAACCAAAGACTCGACACGTTCTACAGAGAGCAAGTCACTTCTAACTTTTACAGTTTTGATCTGAAGGAAGTATCAGACACAAAAAGACAGTAATTAATTACTTTCCATTTTGAAGCTTGGGCAAATTTTTACAGAACGTTTATACCATCGTATTAAAATGTTCTGCTTTACCTGGCTGTTATACCACACTATTCACAAACACATACATACATTTTGTTGGAATTGAGGTATATGATAACAGTGTTAGTTGGCTAACATTGTTATGTATATTTGCTAATAGAGTTGTTCTCTACGACAATGGTTGTTTTAAAAGCAATGAAATTGCAATTTCTTAAATACTATTAGATAAAGTATGACTTTAGTCTGTTTAAATAAAGTGAGCCTAATTAAAAATCTAGCTTGTCTTGCAGATTGTTCTGAATGATGAAAACATAACTAATTTAAATATGCTATAAAAGGCATTTTCTTGTTCTCCATTTAAATTACATAATGAGCATGGCTAATGCTTTGACATAAAACATTCATTACATACAACATGAAACATGTAAGAGCTCTTTGACAAAAATACCAAAACTATTTTTTGCAAACGGTTTGGTTGAAGTTTCTGTCAGAGCTCTTATATCCCCAAAATATACTGCCATCGAGATCAAGGCCGTAATTTGCAATGACCGGGTGTGTCTTTTTCTCATTAGAGGTAGAAAGGAAAAACAAGATACATTTTGACATAAATGTGGAGATTAAGGATATATGAACAGTTCAACTCAGTAATATCTGACCCGTTGTGTGATATTTCATAGAGGATTTATTTGGAAAAATATTAAGGTGATTTTTTTTTTCATGGGCAACAGTCATAAAAACGATTCCTGTAAATTTTGACAGCATGTTTAAATACATTTACATCAGAAAACAGTCACATCGACCCGAAGTGCCTTATTTACAATAGACAAATTTGCAAAATGAAAAAGGATTTTAAATTACATCAAACTTCACGCACACGGAAAAAGAAACCACAAATCACAAATAACACTTAAATAAAAAGAAATACAAGCTTTCAAAAAACGAATCAGTCACAAACATATTTGATGGCAGTGTTTTTCTTCTTCTGATCTATGCAATGATCAGAGAACTTCCAGATACCCACTGCAGTCAGTGCATATGCATACACAGTATCCGATTCAATTGTGTGTTAAATACATAAAAAATACAACCCATCATAGTGCAATGAGGTAAAACCGTCCCTACAGGAAGTGCAGCGAGTCCATTTGGCACGTTCCTGGGAAACAAACTTTGAGAGTCCGAGCCAGTATGGCCCAACGTCCTTTTCTGCAGTCACTGTGTTTACTTCAGTTGAGAACCAGCTCATTCTGAATATCACCTTCAACATAAGTTTCACAGCAGCAGTCACATGAAGGGAACCTTCCCTCTGGTTTGAGCAGCATTACTGGAGTAAAACCTCCTGTAGAACAAGACGAGCTACAGCTCCTTGTGGTGTTACACCTGGAACAAGAAGAGGAATGATATTAATACATCGCTCAGAAATCTAGATTCACAGGCGAATGCAAGCTAAAGGAAGGCTCTTGGCTTACCTCGGTTGCGATAATACATTCATCCTTCTCCTCTGATAAAACAAAGACTGACTGGTACTTTGTGTCTTTGCACAAAGATTCTGTACGTTTCCTCTCTGAAGAATCACTGAAAGTGAAAAGAAGCAAGTTTAGTACTATGCAACAACTCCCAACGCCCAACTGAAATCCACACGGAACAATATTTACCTTTTTGAATGATTTCTGTGTTTCTCCTCAGAGTCTTGGTCGAGAGCCTCGCATTTTGTTGCTTCGCTATTCTCAGAGTCCTCTTTTCCCAAGTCCTCCTGCTTCAGCTCGTGAACAAGATTGTATTCCACCAGCGAGTAACGAGATTTGAATCCGTTTTTTTCCCCGCCTGCGGCGTCGCTCTGAAAGTCCACTTTCTTGTTGATGTTCTTCACTTGCGTAGAGCCGATGACGCTAACGGACAAGTCCTTGTCTCGGCTGCAGTTGTTGGTCAGGTTGTTCATGGTCTCGATTTCACTGTGGCTGTCGATCTGCTGGCTCCTCTGCTGCAATTTAAGACGGATGTAGACGACCAAGAAGACCCCGCCAATCAGGACTAAAAGCACTAATATAATCCCAGCGCAAACTGCCGTCCAAGGAAAGGCGCCATCATCCTCGTTGTAAGAGTACCTTTTGTCTGCGCCCTCAATGGCTTGCTCTTGTGAATTGTCTGGGAGCAGAAACTGACAGTTACGTCCTCCGTATCCTGGGATGCAAGCACACACATAGCGGCCATCCCTTTCGTGACAAGTAGCCCCGTTGTGGCAAGGGTTGTGTACGCACTTGTTGACTGCAGAGGTGCAGTTCTTGCCGGTGTATCCAGGCGGGCAGGTGCAAGTGTAGTCACTGAGTCCATCTTGGCACGTGCCGCCATTCTGGCAGGGATAATTGGCGCATTCGTCGATGTTGTCTTCACAGTGTGTTCCAGAGAAACCCTCAGGACACTGACAGAGATATGAGTCCACGAGATCTAGACATTGAGCCCCTGGAGAAGAATAAGTAGGACAATCAGACATCTGATTCAAAAAACCCACTGCATGCATTTGAGGCGTAAAAAATGGGAGCATTCAATTTACCGTTTGAGCAAGGGTTGGAGCTGCAGTGATCAATCTTCTTTTCACAGTTGAACCCAGCGTAGCCTGTCGGGCACTTACAGAAGTATCCTCCCTCGGGGTTGTCAACGCAGCGTCCATTGTTGAAGCAGGGACCGTCGGCGCAAGTCATGGCGCTCAGCTCGCAGTTTCTTCCATAGAAACCAGGAGGACATGTGCAGCTGTAGGTGTTTTCAAGATCCTGCGAATGATTGAGAAGAAGTTGAGAACAAAACTCAAGCAATGCATTTACAAAGAACGCAATAATCCATATATCTAGGGGAACTCACAATGCAACTGCCTCCATTTCTGCATGGGCTGCCAGAGCATTCGTTGACCTCAATCTCACAGCTGTCCCCAGTGAAGCCAGGTCTGCATGAGCAGGTGTAGCTTCCCTGGCCAGTGTTGGTGCATGTGGCCCCATTCTGGCAGGGTTTGTGATGTGTGCAGTAATTGAGATCTGCAACACAAAACATGTAGGTTAGTCTCCTGCTGAGTCTGGTGTGAATGGACAGCTCTAAACTAACAAATTGACTGACTACTTAGTTTAGGATGTCAAAGGCTCACCTTGGTTACAGAAGAGGCCTCCCCAACCCTCTTGGCAGTTGCATTGCCATGGCTGTTGGCAGGTGCCATGCAAGCAGCCTGGATAGCGGATGCAGTCATCACAATACTTTCCACTAAATCCCACTCTGCATCTAAAATCATCAAAGAGGAACTGTTAGTATGTTGTTAACCATGAAAAATTAAACAGAGGAACTGAAAATCTCTATTAAACTTACTTGCATTCACCAGGTTTGTCGCAAAATCCATGCTCTTCATCACATCCCGGAAGACAGATTGCTGTAAATAATAATAATAATATATTTAATTATTAATTCATTCACACACACACACACACACACACATATATATACATATATATATATATATATATTTTTTTTTTTTTTTTTTTATATATATATTTTTATTTATTATTATTATTATTATTATTATTATTAATACCAGTTATTTTCTGAAACCATTATTATTCTAGAAGCCACAGCTCAGTTTTACCAAGCTGCTCACCCGTACATGGAGGGTAACGAAAAAAAATTATTCTCACTACTATTGGAAGGACACTCTGGTTAACACAGTTGCACTCATACAAAAGCTTCCTAAACAAAAGCCCCTTTTTCCCCTAACTGTGGGTCAGAAGTCCCCTTTTTCACTCTGTTCATCCAACCCCCTCCCTATAACGTCCCAGAGTCGGCGCAGATAAGGGTGGACAGCTGGTGAACATGGTGCCAGTGCAGGACAGCTGCTCTATTGTCTACCTTCACTCTGCAGCTGCCCCCTTCCAACAATACCTCACCGCTCTGAGCCAATCAGCGCCAAGCGCTCTGCCAAGTAACCAATCAGGCGTTACATTTAATCTATGGCACGCGTGCCATTATTTGGCCAACGTCCCTCATTTGAATCACACAAACGCCTGTTGCAACCATAGCGACGAAGTTTGTTGTTGTTGTTTTTCTCGCGAAATACCGAAACATACCCACCAACAACTTTCAAATACAGACAAAACTAATGCTAAATGTGACCCTGGACCACAAAACCAGTCACAATGAGATAATCTGAAAGCTCAATAAATAAGCTTTCCATAGAGGATTTGACAAATTGGAATTTGAGGGTGAAATATATCAAAATATTGAGAAACCCGTCCAGAAAGTTGCCCAAATGAAGTCCTTAGTAATGCATACTGCTAATCAAAAATAAAGTTTGATATAGAAATTTGTAGAACATGCTCTCCACTTAATATGATAATGATTTTACGCATCAATAAAAATCGGTCCCCGTGCAACCTACGACTATCTTTGAGTATGGCTATACTTACGTTCTGTGCAGTAATGTCCTTTCCATCCGGAGTTGCAGATAATTTCTCCGCGCTCTCCGCAGGTGAAGTGGCCGAAAGTGTCGTCGCGGGGGCGGCAGAAGACCGAGCAGCCCTCGCCGTAGTAATGCTCATCACAAACGAATCTGTAGGAATACTTCAGCTCTGTCCTCCCACCAACCTGTAGATCCTGGGACCATTCATCGCCCACTGTTAAGTGCCTCTGTGTGGTCATACGACTGACCAGACGCTCTGGGTTTTCTGTGGACGTTTTAATTTCAGCGTTAGCTCATTGCTGCACAATACCGATTGCTTGAAACGTTCTTTCCAGTTAAAAGCATCCCTCCTTACCTGTGGACAGATCCTCGTTGGAATCGGTGTGCAACGCTTCGATGATCAGCGAAAACGTTCCCTGAAACAGAAAAGCAAAACCGCGTAAATTAGAGCAGAAGTGCATTCCTCCACACCTCCCCGCTGTTTTACATATAACGGAAGATGTGAATGGCTTGAGGTGTGATCGCACTGGGGATTCAAGCCTCATTTCTCCGATTTCACACTTACTTATTGCAGTAAAATGAAAGGTTTCGGAATTTCACACTGAGCTGACAATTATATTCCAACCCAGGGGATGTGACTTTTCCCACCCCACCAGCACCGCTAAATACCCACATCCTGAGTCCTTATGCGTCATTATTGTGAGGTTTTATATGCTACGCATGCTATAAACCACTTTAAAACGGACGTAATTTTTTGTTGATATATAAAGTAGCTATAATGTAAAGAAAAGAGTACTAGCTACTCACCGGCCATGTGAATCCAAATGGGAACTGGATGGGGTTGCTAAAAGAGCTGTCAGGAAAGCTCTCAGGAACTTGGAAGGAGTTTGATCCGAGCACCGGGGTGACTGCGCCACCGTAGGTGCATGGAGGATCTGGGGATACATTGGCTTGGTAATGTTTCAGGCAGATTCTAAAAAAGGTTTTGCATTCGCATTGCTGAGCCTCTGACGCGGATCCTTTACAGCAGTTTGCGTTGCCTGTCACCCCTTTCTTGTTGAGAAACTCCTGCAACTTTAACTCGAAAACCCCAGAACAAAACCCCTGAAAAGAAATTGAAATCGGATTAATTAGGCTACTACAAGTTGCCATCACACGGCAGACATCTATTGAGAGATCGCTGCTCACGCGTACTGTAAAACAGATGCTGTTTTAATTACCTGGCTTATCATGACACAGAGCAAAGCAGCTATCGTAAGTCGTCCCATGGTGGAGAAGATCTGAACTATGTTGTTAAGCTTCCACGGGCCAGGTTATTGTATGAGACCGTGTCTCAATAAATCATTGAGACTCGAAGTTCTCCACTCAGTGGGAGGCAGCTCTGGTTGATGCTCTGTGTTTTCACTTTATCTGCTCATGCAAGCCCATCAAAGTCCCCTTTGGAAAAAATCAAGCAATTAAATCCCAAATACGAAAATAAAGAGGAAACCCCGATGCGCAAAAGGGAACAGGAAATTCCCTCAGAAGACGATTACTCCAAGTTGTCAAAAGTTTGCAGTCCTGTTGAAGATAGTTTAGGAAGCCGAACAAAATGCAGGAACTCAGGCGAAGGGTTGCGTGTATCGCTTATTTTCCGTTTATACAACTGGCGTGGAGATGACCCAAACTTTCCTCGCGTGCTCTTGTTTCCATGTGAGAGACTGACTGGGTTGTGCGTGTTTAATGTCCCAGTCCTCCCGCAGCCGGTTATATACAGGCAGCGCCTGCTAGGGTAATGAGATGCAAATGAGCTACTCCCCAATCTGGCTCTGGTTGTCACAAAGGGACACTTTTCAATCTACACCACCCCCAACCCCCCAAGAAAAAAAAATATCGGCAAATGGTCACTGAGCTGTAAAATGTGCAACTCTTTGCCACTGGGAGAGAATGGGAGAGAGAGAGAAAATCTCATTTACATACAGGGAAATAAGCAACCTTGAGAATCCTGTACATCCCACTCTGACATTAAAGCAAATTACATCACACATTGCAGGAATGTCGCGTTCCTGATAACGAGACGAAAGTATTCAGCGGTGTTTGTGGTTTTCCTGGCTAGACGTTAAAAACTGTGCATTTGAGCAAACATCTGCTACATTTCTTTTAGGATTCGTTTATTTTTGGTTAAAAGGTCATTATATAGTATAGTGTTTATGTAAACATATATGTGCTTTATGCTGTAAACATGAAGCAGCCTGGATGTAAAGTAGAGTTTTCGTTCGCAATTTGTATCCAGTTCAGTTGTTTTGTTATAATATCTCTAAATTAATGAAGCAATGTCTAATTCCAAAACATTTTAGAACACCTTACAGTAAAAGTGCATCCAATCTTAAAAAAAAAAAAAAAAAAAAAAAAAAAACATTCATAATGTAATGTTCTGGAAAAGTGAGAACTAAATCGAAGCGGTTACAATTGGCCGGCGCATCGCGTAATTAGGTCATGCGAGCATGCATATTCTTTGGGGTTTTAACAAAACTTCATTTCAGTGGTTTGAGTTTAGGTGACTCTGTAAGTTTCGGGTTTGCATCTCTAAGCTGGATTGTAAACGCTGAACTGGTGTGTGTCGTTCGCGTGGCTGTCATTAAGGCACTTCGTTATTGTGTGAGGGGAGAAGAAGTTTTTTTCTCTCTCTGCGCTCTCAGCTGTATGGTAATTCCCACAGCACCTGCTCCCCTCACAATGTCGCGGGGAGAAAGAGCTCCCCTCTCTACACGTCATCCCTGACAAAAGTACCTAGCAGCTTCTGTTGTTTTGGTGCTTTATCAATTATTTTGCGTTTAATTTGACGAGGATGTGTTCTTTTAATCGTTCATATTGTTCAATGAATCGAGCTCTCGCTTTTTTTGCTCCCTCTTGCGAGCGCTTGTTTGTGTGGATGTGCGAGGGTGGTCTTCATTAGTGCGTTAATTAAAAGCGCTCCAGAGGAATGCAACAATGGTGCATCAGTGACACAGTTACGCGCAATCGGTTTTGGCAATTGAGGAAAATAGTTTAGAAAGTTATGCAAGTTATTCTTAGTTTAAGTGTACATAAATGCAATGTTGATTTTGAATCGAATGCGTTTCCTAAGCAAAAACATGGATTTGCAATGTGATGCAATGCGACAGGTGTCATAGCAACACACTCGGAGTTAGTTATTGAACGGCTGGCCGTAAATAAGAGCGGAACCCAGCTATCATCACACTTTCACCCACAATTCTTTAGCCTGACGTTGCACACATTTCCCGATTACCCCAGCAAAGCATCACTGAAAAGCACGTTGAAAACCCTCAGATTTATGCCCACTTCGCTTATTCTTTTCAAGCATAATTTATGCCACGAGATTCTGTCCTGGTTAAATCAAGCAGAAAGCTCCTTTCTCGCATTCCTCCTCTTTTCTGAAGGTGGACTATGGGGAGACTGTTTAACTTAAGTGTTTCTATAGGGGGCTGTTGTACTTTAACTCCTGCCCACCAGTAGCTGCGACGAACAAAGCCGGGACTCGAGGTCTGACTCTTCATCTTTCTTTGCGCTTTAATTTTCATTGATTCTG
The DNA here is from genome assembly GCA_034779775.1 of Enteromius afrohamiltoni. NCBI lineage: Eukaryota > Metazoa > Chordata > Actinopteri > Cypriniformes > Cyprinidae > Enteromius > Enteromius afrohamiltoni. The sequence continues at coordinate 4,834,352 of JAUYWG010000047.1, read as the reverse complement.
AATACAAGGGGAGCCCTCAGGGACTCTCTCTGAAGACGCGGACAGCCCCCCAAGCCAGCCATCTGCTCCCAACCAAATGGCGTTTTTTCACATCGCAACTGCATGTCTCCACTGCCTCTCTGGGCAGCGCGCAGCCGCGCACACGCAGGCTTCTCCAAATAAGACTAGAAGCATGAGCGCATGAATGCCGCTGCTGGGCCATATGGTTAGGGAAGCTGCAGTAAGTGGCCGTGGGAACACGGGCAGTAACGAGCGCGGTAACGGCTTGTGGGAGAGTGTCTGCCAATCGATCGGTCAAATTAAGTGGAGCGCGAATGTTCCTCAATGAGATAAACGCGCATTCCTTTATACGCAACAGGAGACGCGGAGGCGATCAAAGTGTTGTGGCATCGTGCATGTGAATGCGTTTAAAGCTTATTTTGTGTTCGGGAAAAGGACAATACACTATAGTAAGAGTGGGTTCCCCATCATGACGCAGCAAGGACTTGCGCTGATTAAAATAACAAAGGATGTGTCGCGTGGCTCGGGTGGCGCACTCATTATGGAGAAAAAAAAGCATCAAGCAAGAAGAAACAATAAAACGCACTGCGAAATAGATGCATCCGGATCCTGGAAGTTACTCAGTTTGATCAAACCTGGTTTGCCATCGACTATAATGACGCACACGAGCTGTTGTTCTGAATAAAGAGTCACGAGAGAGTTTCGAGTATACTCTACAAGAGCGCGCGCGCGCGCGCGTGTGTGTGTGAGGGACAGAGAGAGAGAGAGATAAGGAGGGGTGAGTGAATTCTTCAACAGGCTTGAGGACTGTCGCGTGCCATCGTCCTTTAGGGAACATCTGCCCCTTTCCGTGGGGTGGTTTTGTTTATGTGAGAAACTCTGGTTCAAAGAGGGAAAAAAAATCAATAATTGACCCAAAACTTGTGCGGCTCATGTATGCTATTGGAATCCTGCGTCTCCCAAATGTGACAACACATCTGTTATTTATATTATGCAGGCAAGTTTTCTTACTTTTGCCTTTTCCCCTATCAGAAACAGGGATTGACCTATACGAACATATTTGCTGTATCACATTTTAAATCGTTATTGTTAATTTTGGATCGCGTCTAACTCATTCGTGACTTTTTAAACTGCACAACGTAGCACTACGATATGTTTGGATCTATATAATTGCATTATGCAAAACAGACCAAAACTGTCTACAATGTACAGGGAGCAGTACGCACGTCCTGATTTTGCCGAGTACTATGTGTCCCTAGGTCAACATACTTTGCTGACCCTGGGACAACATTTTAATGCAAAAATAAAGTTAAAGATATCTCTAGACCTAATTCTACCCTTACCCATGAGTGATGCATAAAATCAGAGGAAATGGTAGCTGACTGACACTGATGTACAGTGCAAATAATAAACCATTACATAATAAAGAGATTAATTTAAAACATCATGAATGCATTTAGCACAGTTTCCATTTAAGTACATTACTTAATTTATTATTTTTTTATAGATGTGTTATCGACCAGAGTATTGAATACATTTTGAAGTATTTCGAATATATGTTTCAGCTGTGGTCTTCTTTTCATATCCAGTCATTATAAATAAATACGCTGATTGGCTGCTGAGCTCGTCGCGCCGGAACGGGAAGTGAGCGCAACGTTGTAAACACTGGCGGGTTGTGCTACTGTAGCAGCCGTGTCGAGAGAGCGCTTAAAGCTCACTAAGTTCAGTGTTCGTGTTAAACTATGCGTGTCATTCCACTGAAGAGTAAGTCAGTTGTTGTTTCCTGAGCAGCACTGGGTTTCATATCTGAGCTCATAAAGTGAAAATGCTCCATATTCTTGCGGACAGCGTCGCAGCAGTAACTCCAGCAGTCCCACGCAGGTGGACACAGTGGACGCTTTCTCAAAAATCTTCATTCATGTTACCTGGTGTTTTTCAGGAGTCACCGTTATTGTAATAAGTCGGCATAAAATGCATATAATACTTAGTTGATCATTATTTATAGCTTAAAACGGTTCGCATTTTAATGCATGTTAAAACAAGGATATCGCAGGAATATAAAATGTCTTTAAATATTGGCAAATGAATAGTTAGAGATTACCATGTTTGCATGGTCAAAATTGTCTCACCAAAAAAGTGAAGCATAAAATAAATCCGAAGTAAAAATAAAATGTCAGTGAGAAGTAAACAGTGTTTCTGCAGGTCTTAAAAAATCTTAAAAGCTTTAGTTTGTCATTCAGCACTCTAAAAGGCTTTAAATCAGAGCATTATGTGTTTAAAAACCTAAAAGTTGAATAAGAAAAAAATTGGTATCTAAAGATTCTTAAATCAAAATTCATTTACTTGATGACCATATGAGGCCTTGTTATCTAAAAACTGAACACCGTTAAGTGACTTTATGCTTAAGACGCACACAAATATCTCTCATTGTGGTTTAAAAATTACTTTCCATATACAAGTGTGTTTGTGAGCAGTACTCAGTTAAAAAAATAAATAAATAAATGCATAAAACGAAAGTAATGGAGATCTGTTGGAAGGACCAAACTGATGTGGTGTTTTATTCAGTAAATTACTATGCCTTAGAGAGATCCTTAAAAGTCTGAAAAAAAATCCAGAAAAAAATTAGGCGCAAAACATTTTTTTTTTGTTGTTGCAGTAATATAGTGATATTTTTAGTGCATTGAGCTTTTACAATGCCACGATTCTGATAAATAGAAAATGTGTCGTTTTAGGTGCATGAGCTTTAATCCAGCTGAAGATGGGTGTGAAGGGCTTACAGTACTTCATGGAGACATGCTGCGCAGACGCTTGTGTGCCAGTGGACCTGAAGCAGATGGCGCTCGATCACGTCAAAGCCCATCCAGACAGAACCGCCACAGTGGTAGTGGATGGAATGGCCTGTTTAAGATACTGGTATCGCTGTCAAGCTTGGGTCCATGGCGGTCAGTGGCAAGAGTACTTGCGTATCCTTCAAGAGTTTGTGGATGAGTTCACAGCGGCAGGCATACGCTTAGTCTTTTTCTTCGATGGGATGGTCGAGGATCAGAAGCGGGCGGAGTGGGTGAAGAGGCGCCTGAGAGTCAACCAAGACATCAGCAGAATATTTCAGCACATCAAGACTCACGGTCAGCAGCCCAACAGCCGAGACCTTTTCTGCATTCCCTCCGGACTAGCAACCTTCTCCAGGTTTGCCCTCAAAAGCCTCGGCCAGGAAACACGGTGCTCTGTTCGTGAAGGAGATTACGAGATTTCTCACTACGCTCTGTCTCACAACTGCATGGGCATCCTTGGTCAAGATACAGACTTTGTTATCTACAACACGGTTCCATATCTGTCCATCAATAAACTCTGTTTAAGTGACATGACGACAGTGCTGTTCTCCAGAGAGTGCTTATGCCACGTTTTGAAGCTTCGTATGACGGACCTTCCTCTCTTGGCCTGTCTCTTGGGTAATGACGTTGTGTCTGAACAGCAAATGCAGCGTCTCCGCAACAGTGCCTTGATGTCATTTAGAAAGAAACACCATCAAATTCAGGGAGACAAGGTCTACGCTGTTGCAGACTTCATCAGAATTCATCATCCCAGCTCTTGGGCGACATGTGGTCTTTCCTCACTTTCATTATTCGAAGAAGAGAAAGAAGCTTTAGAGAAAGGCATATGCCTATACTTACTTCCAGGCCAAATGTCCCCTTGGTTAGAAAGCAACCGTCTCGTTCCTGAGTCTGTGTGTGTGATGGCCAAGTATGTACCGGCTGAAATATTACAGGTAAAAAGAAAAAAATAGTGGGGTTCCAACTTTTGAGGACTTCAAAAAAACTAATTTAAACATGCAAATAAACTTGCATGCTATAAATATTAAATGCATAACCATTAGAAGTTTTCAAAAGCAACAGGCCCTCCAGACGTAGCATGGCTTTGTCTGTTCTCTTACTGAGTGTGTCCATGTTTCAGGCAGCACTAGAGAAGCACACGCAGGCAGAGTGTTTCCTGGTCTATAATGTGTTATATGATGGAGTCGTGGAGTGCAGCAACACGTTGGAGGATGAGGATGAGGCGGAGTTACCGCCACAAGCCATCTTATATCTGCCTGTCCGAGAACGAATCTACGGCCTTTTACTGCCACAGCTGCCCGGTACGTTTAGTTTCTGTGTTTACTTTGAGTTTATAGAAAATATTTTGTTTTGTAATGCTTTATGTTGATTAAGCCAACTTAATGAAGGAGAGCATTTTTAAAAACATGATCTTTGGTACCATCAGATAATGTAGAAGTACGTAGTACCTTACTAATAGTTTTGAACTAAAGTTGTTAATTTGAATAAAATTGTTAACTTTAAATAATGTTAAAATAAACCTTAAATATTAGATGATGGCGTCTAACTGAAATAAAATATGTTTAGGTCGAAATACTAAAATGACTTCATTCAACTTAAATTAAATAATACTAAAAAAAAATATATATATATATATATATTTTTTTTTTTATACAATAATACAATTAAGAACTACAATTAAAATGAAAAAATGAAAGTATAAAAATAAATGCTAGTTCAAAATATTAATAAATACTATCATGGTGTACCGATAACACGGGAAAACCTGGAAAAATCAGAGGAAATATATTACAAAATTATTATTTATTTTTTAAATTGTGATGTATTTTTGTCCATTTTTGAAGAAATCTGGTCTGCGATCTAGTGATCTTTAAATAAAATGATTGAATATTTAATATTTAAATATGATTTGTATTTTTCCCTAACTCTGTTGAGGTCTAGTATAGTAACTATAGGTTGTCCTCTTACTGTGATGTGAACAGAAAATGCATCTCCATGGCTCTGTAGTATTCTGGGAAGTGTCTTGTTTCTGTGTAATATTTGTGGTGTGGGCAAATGTGTGGTGAACGTGCTGTTAAAAAGAAGGCCAGACCCAAGGGGACAAAACGTATCAGATTTCAAACAGTCGAGACTACACTGTAATTTTGGAAGGGCTCTGTCTGTCAAATTATTTCATAACATACAAGCCTATTGCACAAATGCCCTTTCTGTGCAGCTTTTAATGGCTCCCCCCACCCCCCCCTCAGTTTATATTAACTTCTCTCTGTTTTATAGATTGTTCTGGTCAGTCTGTGTCAGTCAAAGAATGGTTCGTCTTTCCAGGAAATCCACTTACGGAGCCAACCAGAGTCACCCCAAAGCCTCTTAATAATCTAAGTATGTAACTGAGTAGTTATGTTCCACATATTTGCTCGTCGTAATGAAGCACCTCACTTGGAGTTTCTCAGTTGAAGCTGCTAAATATAAAAGCCAGTTTCTGCCACTGATTAAAAAATTCAAAAAGCTTATTGCCAGTTGTAAAATTGCATGATTTAAACTCATTGCAAATGCAAGTTCGAAAGTTAGTAATGTGAGATATATCAAATCGAAATGGCTAGATATAAAGTCAGATTTGCATGATATAAACTTGCAATTGCAAAGGCAGAATTGCAACTTTGTATCTCTGGATTCTGGCTTTATAACTCACAACTGTGTGATACAAAGTTGCAACTGCGAGTTATAAAGAAAAAAACGGATGTGTTCTCAGAATTGCACATTTATATCTTGCAGTTCTGACTTTATATCTAGAAATCCTGAGTTTATTCACAGAACTGATTTATGCAGTTCTATGAGATTTAAATTTGCAGTTGCGAGAAATAAAGACAGATTTGTAATTTTTTTTCTTTTTAACTCCAGTTGCTGAGTATCAAAGCCAGCCTGCAGTTTGTAGCCAGTCAGAGTTAACGGATTTCACAGAAAATAATGTAGTATTTAAAGCGCACAGACTTTTTTAGCTTCATATAATGATTCCATACAGTTGGAGAATTTCAAACATATTTGATATTTTGAGCCATTTTTAAAGCAAATATTGTTTTGATTTAGTGAACTGTGAGGCACACGTTTCTTCATGCATTTGTTGTTTGATTTTCTTTGTAACCATTCACAAAGATGGTAAGTGTATGATGTCTAGTGTTTTAGCATCTGTTTTAAATTTAAATGTGATGGATTATTTAAGGCTGCAGTACACTACCTTTATAATCTCAAGGAATCTATGTTCTGTAGATAGTTAGTGACAGAACATAATTCTCTTTGTTTGCTCTTCTATTTCCTTCAGCGACTGCATGACACTGATTTGTCATAAAAAGAAAAGGCTATATGGTGTGATCAGTGCATTTTGCAGCATGCTGTGTTTCAGAAATCAAATATACGTCTAATATGAGAATATTAGCATATTTTGAAATATAGCCTGCAAAAGACTATAAAAGAAAAGAATATAAAGAATATAAGGGTTTCTAGTTGTTCTCAGCTAATAGTTGAAGATCTTATTTGCAAAAGCAAACTTATGTTTTCTTTTTGTTTTCTATTCTCTATAAAAATCAGTTCTCTATTATGATTTATTGTGTTAGTTAGCTGTTTTTTAACCTGGTCAGAATAACCCAGCTGCAGTGTGATTGAGATTAATAGGAATGTACAATGAAAAACTGGAGTTCTATGTTTTTACAAACAAACTCTACATTTAATTAGCTAGAAATTAAATAAAAGATTTTTCCCAAAACCGTTATTTGTAACCAAAAAATGTAAAAACCACAGCCTTTTATTATCTGTTCTGTTAACCGTTCAGTTATTCAATCTTTATAGACCCAATTCACTCAACAATTAAAATTCACTTAATTTTATTCACCCTCGGGTGACTTTTTCTTCTTTTTGTAGAACAGTAAAGATTATTTAGTGAAACCGTGATTCATTATGTCTTTAAGAAATAAAAAAATGTGGATGTTATACATGTATAAAGTGTGCATATTTGTTTTTCTAAGCCCAAATATATAAATAATTGACCCCTTCATTCAAGAAATGTAATGGTTCAATTAGTTCACCAAAAAGAATAATTAGTTTGTGAACCGGACATCACTTAAGGCTGTGGATTACAGGGGATAATGTTGTAAATGATCAGTTCAGTTTCGTTTCGCTTCACAGCACCTCCATATATCGTCAGGAGCCACAGACACATTTTGTCTTTCTTATTCTTAAAAACTGACCAAGGACCAGATTTTCAGCTAAAATATTGTTCTACTGAAAAGAAGTCTCCTACATCTGGCCTGAGGGCAAGTAAATTAACAACCAAATGTTCATTTTGGGGTGAACTGTCCCTTTAATTTACTCTCATGTGAGTTGAACTTGTGGTTTTTGTTGATCAACAGAGCCTGATCTGATGGCTCTGTGGTTTGGGACGGGCCCAGAGGTGAAAGCAGTTCGAACATCAACACTCCTGGATGTCTTTGACCTGCATGAGTTTACTGAAGAGCTGAAGCGCTTTGACAGCCCTTTGATTGCTGTGATTTGTCTTGTAACCTACATCGCAGTTCAGGTGTGTTTAACTTTCCATTGTTGATGCCACGCACCACAGAGGTTTCCGCTTGAATGTAGACTAATGGCTTTGATCCGGTCCATTCGCACCACGTCTGCTCTGTTAGCCTTTATTTATTAATGATGTGACCTCATTGCATTTCAAAAGAGTTTGAGCAGTGTCTCTTCAACACTGTTTATAGTGTGTAGCCCTTATCAGACAACTGGCATACTCTTGCATTGTGTAGAGATGTGTGTACACAAGCACCACACCACACACAAGTGTGATTTTCACAGCTTGCGTTTTTATCCTGGATCTAGGCGAGACAGCTTTCCCTGGAAGACGTAGATGCATATCTAAGCCAGGCTGTTTGTGTCAGACTCAAGTCCTTCAGAGAAAGGCAACAGCTCAGGGTGAGTCATTTGCACCGCCTCTGCCTTTCTTAAAGTATTGTTTGTACACTCGCATACTCGCCCATTTTAACTGGACTTGGTTTGGAGTCTTCTAGAAAACAGCTGCGGTAATGTGTGTTATTTTGTAACATGCCTAAAAAAGAGTTGGTTCGATTGCTAGGTTTAAAAACCTGAGATTGACTTTATGTCGTGCACTCATGTTTTTATTTACATTACATTTATTTGTTGAGCGGACACCTAGAATTGAGGAATACAATGCCAAATGACTCTTAAAGACAGAGTTATGCGTTTCGGAGGAGGCATGGCTTTGGAGAGTGATTTGCAATCCTCTGAAATTGCCTTTAAAGTAAGGCATAGTCGTATTTACTGATGTTCTAGACATTTCTGCAATTTGAATGGTAATCAACGATATTGGACACCAGCTTGAAATTGGACATTAACCGAACAGACCTCTTTTGTGAGCTGGGCTTCACTCCTCTCTCACCATGAATGTTTCTGGCCTGTGAAATGTCACCACAATTTTGCTAATGGTGACTTCCACTTGTCATGAGAAGCACTAACAATAGACCTTAGTCAGAGTAGCGCCATATTTAACTTTTGACTGGAATGAAAATAAGGTTGTGAGGGACAGAAACTCTGTGTTCTGTGAATTGTGACGTTTCATAATATACCAGTTGTTCAGTTGATGAAGCCTCTTCGGGGGGGAAATGTATTACTATATGAAAACTCTAACTCCAGTTTTGAGATTAAATCATTAAATAAATAAAAAAGTAATTTTCAGCAAAATAATAAGATGTTTTTAGCTGTCTCTTGAAAATAACAAGTGATTTGTTTTTCCTGGTAAGGAACCGTGAATGTAGTACTGAAAATGTAAATTATTTATTATTTATTTGTTTTCTATTTATTGTATGGACAAAAAAAAAAAAAAAAAATGTTGACGTGTGCAGAGGAAAGTCTGTCATACAGGTTGAGAACAACATAAAGGTTTCAACATTAGCCATGCTAAAAATAATAAAATATTTGTTTAAATAAATAACCGTAAGTTATGATTTTATGAAAACATGTAAAGTGTTGTTGACTGCTTAGATCACATGACTAATGACTAATGAATTGTCCATTGCAAACTCTCCAAGTATGTAGGTTTATATTTAAATAATAATAATAATATATAAATATTAAATATGTTCAATTATTTCTCTTCAAAAGGTCATTGTGAAGGTTTGATGGAATTGAAATTCAGTGTAAGAACAGAACATGTGGGTAAGTAAATTTGGGTATACTATCCAGCAGATGAGAAACGCTGTCAAATCTGCACAAAAACATGGAGATGTAACAAATGGAGGCCTTTTACTTGAGAGATGCGTCAGATTCTTTTGCTATTTGGAAAAAAATATGTAAAGAGACTGGAGGGATAATTTCTGGTTGCTTTGCAACATTCCTCTCCAAAACTACTCTAATTGTGGTCTGAACCTGAGAGCGATGCTCTGGTGACGGGCTCCGCATCGTCCCTGTCGGCGACCACAAGGCTATTTCAGCTCCCACCCTAATTTAAACCTCCTATGCGTGCTATTTCAGACATGGCCGCCAAGGGCGGCCTGTGGTTTCGCAGTGCTTGGATTGAGAGCCCTCCCCACAGCACAGATAATGGATGATAGAGGGACAAATTAGAGCCTCTTGGGAGTTATCTAGCAGATCCTCCTGTGTCTACGGCCGTCCTTTTTGCTTCTGGTGTGAATCCCTTCAGTCAGTTGTTTTCAGATGCTGATGCATATCTCACCCTTGACTGGTGAAATACCATTCTGTTGACAATACAAATAAACTATTAACTTGTATTTATATTTTTATAGATTTTATGTTTATTTACTTTGAAAAATGCGGTTAGAGCAAAGAACTCCGGTATGACTGACTCTGAATCTTTTGTGCTGTGTAATGGCTGTTGATTGCGGCCAAGTGCACAGTATTTATTTATGATCCCACGTGTGTGTTGTGGCTCAAGTGAAGTGATACGGCTGGGTTTATGTTGTGCACAGTATGTTGGGAGATGAATGATAGCGTTGAGAGATTGTGTGTTTAGAGAGCGCGCGGCAGCAGGTGTTGGGTTGCTCGCTGACCCAGAGACACGTGTGCCCAAGCCGCAGTGGAGACAGCCTGCCGCTGGCCAGATGAAAGTGTGTAAAGCTCTCCTGCCTCCCATGTGCCACGGGGTGGCTGGAGCACCTGTTACACGCACCATTGTTGTCTCCCATCGGGAGTTACACTGTCACATCTGCCTGAAATTTGAAAAGGGATAGGAGAGGGGGTGTATTAGGAGGCTGTAAGAGCCAGACAGATGGCAGGAGAGCCTCCAGGGGCTGCCTGATTACCCCCTCTAATCTGCTTCCCCCTGTGATGCTTTGTCATAGCAAGGGAATGTAAATGCAAGCTAAGGATGCCACTACACAGCATCTGTAAGGGATGAATGTAAGGATTCTAGTTCAAACATTTGAACATTCTTTTAGTAATTTTGAAAAACATCCTAAACGCGCGTGTGTGTGTGTGTGTGTGTGTGTGTGTATAATGTAAGTGCTGTAATTGGCATCCAAAAATAAAGGTTTTGGTTTACATAATAAATGTATGTGTACTGTGTTTATTTGTTATGTTTATATACACACACACACACACACATACAGTACAGTATATATTTAGAAAAAAAGTTTATGGGCTTTTATCTCTTTAATGGACTGTAAAGGAGAGAGCAGACAGAAAAGCTCTGGGTGAAGAGAGGGGAGGACCTTGAGATGGGAGCTCTTCAAATCATGTGTTGACGCGCTAACCACAAGATTTTTTTTCATCGCTTGACACTAATAAATAAATATATATGTGTGTGTGTGTGTGTGTTTATATTTCAACAGTACTGAGTGAGTCAGAGATTAGTTCAAAATGACAAACTGAATTTGAGATTAATTTGTGAGAACCAGGGGCCAGATCCTTTATTTTTCAAAAGCACTGAGCAAATACTTTTCATGGCATGCAGTACTGTTACTGGTTCCTTCCTAAAACACATTGTGTGATTCACACAGTAGCCCAACCTCTACCCCTGCCTAGCTCTCACTGACTCACAAGGGAGTTGAAAACATGCATAAATCACTGTTTTGACTAATCCTGAATAAATCACTGGTTCGCTTAATTAGAATCAGAACTAGAACCGTTAAATTCTGTACATTTACAAACCCTTACTAAATGGTACAAGCATATCAACACAGTGACCTGAACCAAATCATCCAATTCCAGTATTTCTTAAAAAACAGAATCTGTTCTTGATTCCCAGATCTTTAACGCCACAAGACTGGCCCACAATGTTTTTTTGGTAAATAAATAACTGAAAGTTCATTGAAATGCCACACAAGACTCAGACAAGCCTTGTCTTGTCATGCATGAATGTTTACAGTAGTAACACTGAGCAGATGTGCAATAAGGTATGGCACAGGTGCAGAGCCTGATCACCAGGCTGTGGTTTTCCATTAATGTTGAGCTGCTGTCCTCAGGGGGTCCAGCGCTCCTTCAGGCATCTGGCTGGAGCAGCTCTTATTGTTCACTGTTCAAATGCTTGCAGAGCAGCTGCTGTTCTGGTTTGTTGTCCCACTCTATACCTTTACAGCAGCAGGGTGGCATCGGCATTGTCCCGAGGCCTATTGACTTCCATGCTGAGCAATTAGCGGCTTTAAAGGTACTAAGACTTTTACATGTCTTTTTAAGGGGTTTAATCAAAGCCGCTCCACTTCATCCTGCTCTCTAAACCTTATGCATAACAGTGAATGTGATTAAATGTTCTCGTTTCAGTGAAGAGGCATGGTTACGAGCAGGAAGTCAGGCCAGTGTAAACAGCGTAATATTTCAAACGGCGGCCTGGCTCTCAGTCTGGAAGGCATGGGCAGTGGACTGCTGCTGTCACTTCGGCTTTATCTCCAGCCTCCCTTTTGTTTGCTTTAGTCTAAGCTGTGTTTGAGAGCAGAGCAGGTGGCAGGCCAATTTTACGTTTTTATGTCACGGAAGCTAATCAGTCCGTCTCTTATCTTCTGTTGTTGGGGGTGGGGGACCAGGTGACCAGCGGACAGTTCGTGGGGGGGGGGGGATCCTTTGTAAACATTCCCTTATCCGCGCAGGCAACTTCAGGTGAGCTCTGTGGGGTCACACCCTGCTTCTTTGCAGCCTGAGTTGAAATACACAATGGGTATTGACAATATGATGAATTTGAAACCAAGCTGCTGTAAAAATGGCGTGGTTTAAAAGATCAGTTCAGATCACAAGAAACATTCTGTAGTCATTAATTTGTGACGTTTCCAACCTGTAGGACTTGCTTTCATCCATAGAACACCAAAGGAAGAGTTTAGCAGAATGTCACAGATGCTGAACAAAAACAAGCTTATAGCAAATTGCAAATAGATCCCTAAATATGACCCCTATCACCCCAAAATGAAAATTTGTCATTAATTACCCTTGTGATGTTCCAAACTCGTAAGACCTTTGTTCATCTTCTGAACACAAATTAAAATATTTATGAAATCAGAGGGCTGTCTGACCCTCCATAGACAGCAACACATCTGAAATGATCCAGATCCACAGGACCGAGCAGGACACTGAGTAACTGCCTGTGTAAACTATTCATAAGCAGGTGCAGTTGTATTAGGCTAATATTATTATTAATTTTCCCTGATGAACTTAGACTTCATTGATAACAGGAACATTCATTTTCAGTTCATATTATATTTTCCTTAACTGACAACCGACAGTCGTTAAGCCATTGTTAACCCACAGGATTGTAAAATTACAATTAAATTTGAATTGATATGTGTCTGTGACCCATTAAAAATAAAATAAAAGGGATTCATTTTATACAAGCAAAATGCAGCATAAACTGATTTTTTTTTTAAAAATTATATATATATATATGTATGTTTGATTTACTTAACTTTAGGCTTTAGCCAACTTATTATGCATAACATAAGACTGTTGATACATCAATGACATGCCCAATTTATTATTATTATTATTAATAATACAACTTTAACCCCCCCAAAACACTAACATAGCAGAAGGTATTTTAAATACAAACATAAAAGAGCAAAGTCTCCCAGTTTTATCATCTTAATAAAAATGACATTTTATTTCAGGATTTACTATCCTTATCCTAGCCTGAAAATCCAGGATAAGTGAAGTGAAAATCTATTTTATGTTCTTTCAAAATGAAAATATTGAGTTGAAACAAAACAAAACTGTTTCAAGTGAGTTTAACACAATGCAGTTGTTTAATATGGGAACCAAACATAATTGTGTTAAATGAAAATGTTTTTAAAATAAACTGAACAGTGTTGGGGAATAATTGAGCTTATGTAGAATTTCAATAAATTTCTGTGAAAGCCGCATCCATTTTCTTTACTTTAGATTTATACCAAAAAAAAACAAAAAAAAAAAAATATATATCTATATATATATATATATATATATATATAGAATAGTTTCCAGCACCTCTTATTCTTTAGCGAGTATCGTAAGCTGTATCAACTTTTAGAATGGGAGAAAAATCCAGTGATCCTGCCGGTGCCTCATAAAATGACACATTAGTAACTTAACTTCATCTTCAGAACAGAATGAATACATTATAAATGATGGTATTAAAGCAACATCAAATTAGAAAGAAATGTATGTTTGAGAGGTAACTAGTCATAATAATTTTGAAATGCTACAAGTCCAAGAATACAAGAATATGTCTTAATATCAGAGGACAGATGAGATGGAGCTGCTTCAGAACAGAGAGAATGAGAGAGGGACAAGCTGTAGTTTTTTTTATTTTTTTATTTGTTCATTAAGTAATGGTGGTTGATTGTGCATTTCCACAGGTACAGTAGTTAGTTTGAAATTAAAAGTTGGTCAAAGTTAAGTCTCATATTATTAAAATGTTATTCAAACACATTTGGCTTTTTAAATCGATCTCTGAAATCTTGGTGATCATAGAAGTAGCTGCTATTCGTTTTGGCAGAATTTAACATTCTGATTAACTTAAATTAATCCTGGATTTTCTATCACCATAGTCCCTAAACTTAAAAAGGAATTCCATGTAAATGCAAGAAATGGGATTCAAATCGTAAACATTTTCCCTACTTTTCTGTCCTCCCACTTCTCAAAGCAAAGTTACACCCTTGCACCAGTGGATCAACTTCAGTTTTGCCACGCTATGAGAAGTTACCTAGTGTCACAAAACTGTTAGGCTACTTACCCGTGCATTTACTACATTTACGTCACAATTATGTTTTCCGCCATCTGCTAATTATGTCTCAAATATTCTTAAGGGAATAGTTCACCCAAAAATGAAAATTCTGTTCCACTACCCTCGAGTAGTTCCAAACCTGTTTAAATTTCTTTGTTCTGCCAAATACGAAGGAAGATATTTTGAAGAAAGTTTGTAACCAGGCTGTTTCGGTCAGCAAAAAAAAGAAAAATACAGTGGAAGCCAGTGGTGACCCAAAACAGATGTAAACAAAGATGTTTGTAGATTAGTTTCAAACTTGGCTTAACCAGTTAGAATCAAGGACCAGAACTATCGGTTTTATAATGTTACATTGCCAATTAGTTTAACGATGCATGTAGCACCACTCATAACACACAACAAATGTGCACAACGAAATAGGCACTTGGAACTTTTCTTATACAAAGATATCACATGACTTTTAACGGCATTAAATATAATTTTTAGCAAAAAGGTTTTATAGTTTAGCAGTCAGTTAAGTACCACTCACTAAAGCTTCCTGCTGGTCAGTGCAGCTCATTTCCTTGACCTAGTAAAATCTGCTTGGGGTTATTTTTACCTGCATGCAAAACTCCGTACGTTACAGTTTCCAAGTGAAAAGACTGGATTTGGACTAAATGCACCGTCACAGACTACTGTTTTCATACATTTTTCTTATGTGATTCTATATTCCCTCCCCCATGTAGACCCCTGTTGTGGACCCTAGGGCCGTCCAGCTCGGCTCTCTCTTTGTGCGGGGTCTGACCTACCTCATCGCAGCCAACAGTGCTTGTGGTTTCCCTTTCCCAATGTGCGAGCTCATGCCTTGGAAGACCTTTGATGGCCTGCTCTTCCATTCGAAGTATCTGCAAGCCCACTCAGGCTGTCTGAAAGAGGAGCTTCTCGAAGGAAATGTAAGTACAGGGAAATGCTGTTGACCTTGTTTATCCTTGGCATTAACATCCGTTTTGGATGATCCATTACCATACTTCCCACCGCAATAGAACTTTTCGAAGTCTCACGCAACCAGCCACTCAGAGCCTTTGTTTTAGCAAAATGTTTGATTGACAGGTGAGTTGGGCGGTCTTTTACTGTTTTCTGGGATGCATCATAATGAATTATTTGTACTACAAGTGCATTTCTGACCATCTTTTAATGCGGTTGGAGCAGTTCACAATATGTTTTAGCTCCACTTCTGATCACTAGAGACTAAATATCATGTGTAAACAGAACATGCAGCTCTACCGAAGCTTATTAACATGCTAAATGAAAATCAGGTAATGGTATGGGCCACACATATTTTGTTTACTGGATTTTGTTTAACTTTTGTTTACATGTAGTTGGTTTACTTTTGTTTTTGATTGCTGTAATGTTTTTTCTGGAGCCAAGGGACCAAAACATCTAAGTCCTTTTTTTTTTTTTTTTAACCCAAACATGGGTTCATAATTATTAAATGCAGTCAGGAACTAACTCGGAATCAACTTCATGGAGGTCTACTTACTGTAAGTCACTATGACCTCTTTTGTATTTATAATGGTCACATAAACACATCAACATTCAAATGTCTTTTCTCTCGTCTTCTTTTAAATAAATGCCATTAGATATGACACATACATTTTTAAGTGTCTTTTTAGGCCAGTTATATAGGCACATACTGGATTGAGATATTGAATATGTTGTTGTATATGCATTATGTGTTTAATATCTGATTTGTCTATTGTCTCGTAGTCCTCTGGGATGTCTTTGTTCATGTCCGTCAGAGAGCTGGTGCTGGATGCCTGCAGGAGGCGTGGAGTGTCCGTCCACAGCAGACCACGCAGGCTACAGCACAGAGATGGTGCAGATCACTTACCTTATCCCTTACATTTACAGCACTTTCATTACTTCATATGAGTGGTGTTTATTTATTTATTTATTTATTTTTTATATATATATACAAACAGGCAAGGGCTGTTGCGTTCATAGAAATCTTTGAGTGATGGACGTTTGTATTCTGTGAATTTATTGCAAGCACAGATTCCTTGTTGACCTGGTTGTGACTCAAACAAATGGAATACATGCTGAGATACTTGCAGATAAACAATAGCCAGCAGTCTTCATAACACCCTCCATCTGGTCCGTGACAGTGGAAACGCTCTGTTTGGCACACTATTTTAGATCGAGGGGATGCTTTGTCATAACAAGAATAATTCCGGGTTACTTTTTATAGGTTTCTATCTATATTAAGTAACATAACAAGACAACAAAATTATAACGTGGTGGCTGTTACAAACTCCTTGAGCCCCTTTTGCTTTTTACCACCATCCAGAGTTTTGTGGTTCTGTCCTAAGATTAAAAGAGACCTTATAGTGAAATTGTCTCCATCTGGTTTGCCTCTTGATGTCGACCAGCTCATGAACTGCTCATGTTGTGTCTTGGAGGCAAATAGGCTGCTTTTTGTCATCAGATATTTTAGACAGATTATGGTAGAGTGTTTTGAATCTCAAGGTTTGTCCTGTTAGATTGATGTTCTTTTGTTTATAGTTGTTTTTGGTCGTCTGGAATTCCAGCTAGTTTATTTGGTCATATGCTGTTCTTAGAGCATCTGTTGTGCACAACATGTTTTCTAACTTCAAAACCATCTTGCTTGGCACATCCATGCTTGTTAGCCCTTTCAAAACTTGGTATGGAACTCCTAAAAGGTTTATTTTTCTTCAATGAAAGGGTGTGCCAAAAATGTTTAAATTGTGGTTTTGTATTTTATAAATGAGAAAAAGAATGAAACATTGACATATTTATGTGTACAATGAAAAATACTTCTAAAGCATGTATTAATCTTAATGTTGATTCCATACATTAATAAAGTCATATATTAATGTTATTTAATGGATCTGAGCTCACACAGACTAATATTAACAAATATGAATAAATGCTGTAATAATTTAATTTAAGTTAATGCATTAGATATAATTAACAAATGGAACCTTATTGTAAAATGTTACCTAAAATGCTAAAAATAAATATAATTAAATGCTACAATTGTATAACTTGCTAGTTTTAGGCCAGAATATTCAGTTACTTATTAATATAATGATGGTGAAAATTCCTTTTGCAAAGGAAAAAAAAAAAAAACGATAAAATTTAAACGATTTGAGAAAAATTGTGCCATCACTCAATTGCCCTGAAAACTAGAACGAGACAGCTTGTCTTATCTTTCTCATTTCTGTTCTGCTTCCTACTCTTGCCTCTTTTTCCTCAAGTTAATTCACCCCATTATTTTTCTGTCACTAAAAGGATTTTTTTGAATTTCAGATGGTCAATTCAAAAGAAGTGTCAATTGCAAGAGGCTGTCGGGGTAGATGTATATAAATAGGTCTGGTTGTAATTTATGTGCGTTTGAGGCAGTAATCATTGCCTCAGTCTTTTGGGGACATGGTGGTGAAGGTTAGGCTTCAGAATTGCACGTTTTATGTTTCCAGTGATGCTCTGCTGCAAATACTAATTGTGAGAGAGTCAAACCTCCAAATTAAAACTGCATTTAAATACTACTTTTACTGCCGTAGTGAGACCCATGGAGGCTGATGATCTGCATCAAGAAAGAGGACACCAGCTCCATCACAGCACACTGCAGGAGTTCAGACAGCAGCCCAGAGCTTCAGCACACTACCAGCATGGTACACTACACAAGAACACAAATGCTGGCATAAACACAGTTAGGCATATAAGAAAAGATCAAAGCTTTGTATGGTTTGTTTGATATTTTAGATTTTGTACAATTGGAGTTGTGAAGCTGTAGTAAAAGCATAACATCTTCCATAGGTTATAGACCAAGACATCCAAAGAGAGGAAGATATCACCTTGCACCACGGTGAGCTGTATCTGTCTGTCTGGTCTTGTCTGTCTGTCTGTCTGGTCTTGTCTGTCTGTCTGTCTGGTCTTGTCTGTCTGGTCTTGTCTGTCTGTCTGTCTGGTCTGGTCTGGTCTGGTCTGGTCTGGTCTTGTCTTGTCTTGTCTTGTCTTGTCTGTCTGTCTGTCTGGTCTTGTCTGTCTTGTCTTGTCTGTCTGTCTGTCTGGTCTTGTCTGTCTGGTCTTGTCTGTCTGTCTGTCTGGTCTTGTCTGTCTGGTTTGTCGCTCTGTCTGTCTGGTTTGTCGGTCTGTCTGTCTGGTCTTGTCTGTCTTGTCTGTCTGGTCTTGTCTGTCTTGTCTGTCTGGTCTTGTCTGTCTTGTCTTGTCTGTCTGTCTGTCTGGTCTGTCTGTCTGGTCTTGTCTGTCTGTCTGTCTGTCTGGTTTGTCTGTCTGTCTGGTCTTGTCTGTCTGTCTGTCTTGTCTGTCTTGTCTGTCTGGTCTTGTCTGTCTTGTCTGTCTGGTCTTGTCTGTCTTGTCTGTCTGGTCTTGTCTGTCTTGTCTGTCTGGTCTTGTCTGGTCTTGTCTGTCTGTCTGTCTGTCTGTCTGGTCTGTCTGTCTGTCTGTCTGTCTGTCTTTCTTTTCAGTCAGTCTTTGTATTTATCTACCTATCAGCCAATCTGTCTATCTATCTGTGTATTTGTGTGGTTTTCTGTCTGTCTGTCTGTCTGTTTGTTTGTCTTTCCATTCATCCAGCCATCCATCAGTTGATTGATCTGTCCATCAATTCATCTTTTAAAACTTTGTTGTCAAGACAACATCAAAGATGTTTCATGACAAGATGTACTTTTATAGTTTACAGCATGCCATTATTTGTATAATTAACAATTTGCTTCTAATCTGCACTGACAACTAAAATTACTTTTCTTTTGTTATAGATGGCCCCAGTCTCAAAACTAAACACTTACTGATGAGAAATGAATTACTAGGCTCTTGTGGAAACAATTGTCACCTACAGAACAAAGCATTTCATTCTCAGATGTTCATGTCTATGTTCTTGCCTTAATTTTGATTCTGCAATTTTGTTTTGCCTGCAGATGTTTGTGACAGACATTTCTGCTGTAAAAATTTAAAACATGAAATTGTACAAAAATATGCATTTTTAACAGTCACACATGACAAACTGTGTTCAGTGATATCCCTGAAAACCCCCGCAATTATATCTTATAGTGAGATTACAGTCTTTTTTCGCCTTCCATGTGGATGATATGAATCAGTGACCAAAATGGAAGCTTCCTAAACTGTGTGCCAAACCCATTCATTCTGCTCAGACCCTAATTAGTATCAGATGATCTCTTACCTTTCAACTGCTGGTTTGGCGTTGACTCCAGTTGTTCGCAATTACAAAGATTATTTGTTTCCCTCAACACATTCAGATTCTAGATTTTCAAGCAGCCATTCTTTAAAAAAAATTGTTAATGATAATGTGCATTCATTTCATCAAAAGTCGCGGTTGTGGTTCTGGCATATAGTGACCAAAATGTACTTCAATCCCATATTGGGTTGATACTCTGTCCATCATGTATAAAAGTTTTAGTATTACAGTTCATGCAGTATTTTGTGTTATGCAAAAATTGAAATCTGCCTGAAATATTGCATGAATTCTGCCTATCTGTTGAATTTTCATCTACAGCCAGGGTCCTAGGCACATTAATCAGATGAAACTCATGTCCCAATGCATAACATCTGTGAATGAATTTATTGCTCTCCGGATAATGATTCTTTTAGACTTTGCCCTGGCTGTGAAAGCATGTTCTGCAGTGCCTCTGCTAGGTATTGTTAAACACCCCAGAGCGGAAATAGGATATGGAGAAAGTTCCACAGCTTAAGTGGTCAAAGCACAGCTCTTTCCCTTATCTACAGAGAATGAAAGCCGCAGGAATGAAAAACAGTATTACACAAACATGTGGCAAGGCGAGAGCATATAGGCACAGCAGGAAATAGAGGCGACAGATTTACTCAAGCAAAACAAAGTTTAGATTGACCAATCTTTGGCAGTTAAAAAGCATTTGAAATGAACAGTAGGGGATAATTGGAAATTGAATACCATGAAACCATCAGTAAAATCTAAAATATGATTGATTGCTGAAAATTCAGCTTTGCATCTCAGGAATACATTAAATTGATATTATATTAAAATTGAAAACACTGTGAAAATTATGATATATAATATAATGCAGCCTTGGTGAGCATAGAGACTTGGAGACAAAACAAAAATCTTACCAAACATGGTCAATGGTGAACTTGGTTTAGCTCTGTCAAAAAGGTTTATGTTATCGCTAAACATTGGTTTACTTACAGAGAAAATGAACATGATTTTTTATTTTTTATTTCTAGAACCCGGCTGTCGTGCTTCAGTGAAAAGGGCTGGGATGTTTCTATGCAAATGTAATGCCAAGTTATTTTTAAGTGTACAGAATCATTTCCTGTGCAGCGTTTTGCTTTGATTCTAAATTTGTTTGCTCAGTCCTGGCACAACCGGGTGCCAATTGTGTATCCAGTGCTTTTTTTAAACTAAATAAATAAGACCACTAGATTAGCAACACTCAGTACAACACATTGTCCTTTTCATCTGTTTAATTATAGCGTGTGTGTATGTGTGTGCTAATGGTAAATATAGCCTCTATTCTCATGGCCGCGCGGTCAGAGCTCCGCAGGCTGACGCTGAGTTAGCGTGAGGGTGATTGGGTGCCGGCTGACTGAGGGTGGGGAGCAGAACGTTTGTTCTGCAGCAGGCGCTGTGGGGTGGAGGTGGGGACACACGCTGCCACAAGAAGCCAGACTTTGGCAAGCTGTCATCACAGTTTCCTTCACAGAGCACGAGAGAGACGGACGGAGGGAGGGAAAGCAGGCATGATGGAGCCAACAATTATCTGGCACTCCATCCCTTGCATGTTCACTCTCTGCTTGAGGAATTGAGGGCAGGCTCGTTTGAGTCTGGGGTCCATTTCGCATAAAACCACCTCGGCTGTGACAGAGTAGAGACTGTGGGCAATTTTTTTGTAGTCCCCAAAAAAACAGCAGCCACAGCAAGATTTTACTTCCTGTGAGCTGTAACAATTTTGGTCTGTGTGTGAATAATAAAATAACTTTCAGCTGCAGGCAACTCATTTTTTTTTTAAAGCAGGATCTGTAAGGAGTTTTCATACTGCTATCTTTCTCCTAAATTTATCCAATTTATCGAACCCATAATAAATAGTGTTTGTTTACACAATATAGTAATTTAAGTAAATTTTAGTAAATTTACAATTTTTAAAAATATTGAACAGTTCTGTATGAGTTCGTATGCGTACTGAACGATTCAGAGAGAGAGAGAGAGAGAGAAAAAAGAGAATAAAGTGTGTAAAATATAATGTTTTCAGTGCTACCCTCAACAAGGCAGCGCAAGTGACGGACAGGCAACCCACTGTCTGCTCCTCTCACCCCCAAACAGACGAGAACCAGAAACACACACATTACAAACAATCACAATTTTTGTGAACCGTTACAGCCCTATTTATCTATATGTACATAATAAATATACACTGAACACACACACACAAATGTAATGCAACAAAACTTTTGTTTTGGATGTGATTAATCGAGATTATTCGATTGACAGCAACACAAATATATAAATATATGCATATATATTATATATGTACACCGTTAAATTTTTCATTCTGTTATATTGCAGCCATTCGATAATTTTTTTCCCTCATTAATGTACACACAGCACTCCATATTGACAGAAAAACAGAATTGTTGACATTTTTGCAGATTTGTTAAAAAAGAAAAACTGAAATATCACATGGTCATAAGAATGTGACACTCATATATTTAACTCAGGTGCTGTCCATTTCTTCTGATCATCCTTGAGATGGATCGCCTTCATTTGAGTCCAGCTGCGTTTGATTATACTGATTGGACTTGATTAGGAAAGCCACACACCTGTCTATATAAGATCTTACAGCTCACAATGCATGTCAGAGCAAATGAGAATCATGAGGTCAAAGGAACTGCCTGAAGAGCTCAGAGACAGAATTGTGGCAAGGCACAGATCTGGCCAAGGTTACAAAAACATTTCCTGCTGCACTTAAGGTTTCTAAGAGCACAGTGACCTATATAATCCTTAAATGGAAGATGTTTGAGATGACCAAGGCACGCTATGATGATCTTAGCGCGCTACGAAGACTCGAAAGGTACACCTTAACTACAGTTATACTTTTCCTACGTGTGTTCTGCGAACTATACCTTAGGATGTTACGTAAGGTAAACCTTCTTAAGTGCGACCTTAGCAGGTGCTGTCCATTAATTTCAATGCCTCAATGATCGATTGTGATGAAATTGGCAGCTTCTGGTTCCTGCCCATCGAGACAGTGGGACGTGATCCGTATGAAATGGCACGATTTTGCAATCACTGCCATAGCTATAAGGTTTGTGTAAACTCATCTTTCTTTATATAGCCTCTTAAGCCATTTCTGTTAAATGGTTAGTGTATTTAAAAATATAAAAATTAAAGTAAAATTTGATACTAAATCAGATTTTATATTAAATGTTCATTTAAAATGTTCTATGTGTAGTTAAACTGCGATGAAAAAAGCTTTTTGCATATTGGTGGTCATGTCAGCAGCAAAAAGGTATAGCTAAGTGCGCTCCAACCTTACAAACAAATGACTTACAGAAGGTATACTTAACTAAGAAGATTCCGGAAAACGTGCGCTAAAGGTAAGGTATGTCTTAAGGTACAACTTAAGAACGACGTAGCGTTAAGGTGTTTTCGGAGAACGCAGCCCTGAACCCTTCCTAGGCCTTAATTCTAAGGAGTATGTGTGGAGAAAACCAGGCACTGCTCATCACCTGTCTTATACAGTCCCAACAGTGAAGGTGTTTTTCAGCTGCAGGGACAGGACGACTGGTTTCAATCGAGGGAATTCAATTTCAATCAACCTTCTCCCGAGTGCTCAGGACCTCAGACTGGGCTGAAGGTTTACCTTCCAACAAGACAATGACCCTAAACACACAGCTAAAATAACGAAGAAGTGGCTTCACAACAACTCTGTGACTGTTCTTGAATGGCCCAGCCTGAGCCCTGACTTAAACCCAATGGAGCATCTCTGGAGAGACCTAAAAATGGCTGTCCACCAACGTTTACCATCCAACCTGACAGAACTGGAGAGGATCTGTAAGGAGGAATGGCAGAGGATCCCCAAATCCAGGAGTGAAAAACTTGTTGCATCTTTCCCAAAAAGATTCATGGCTGTATTTGATCAGGGTTTGAAAGGGTTATTCTACTAAATACTGAATGCTGATATTTCCGGGGTTTTTTTGTTTGTTTGTTTGTTTGTTTTTTATAAATCTGCAAAAATGTCAACAATTCTGTGTTTTTCTGTTAATATGGGGTGCTATGTTTACATTAATGAGCAAAAAAATGAACTTCTTTATTTTCTGTACCCACTGTTTATTTGACAAGTGAATTTATAATAGCATAATAAAATTAAGTAGTGGCTAACAAATATAAGTATTTCTTATGACACATAAACTGTTTGTTTTGGACTCAAGTTTCAGAACCCCTGAAGCAAACCTGTTGTGTTTCATGATAATAATGTAACCGTGCACTACCAGGACATAGACATGTTTGCTTGATGGTGGTAAGGATGATAATTACAGATTGTTAAATCTGATTTCTGTAATAACCACCCTCCCGTGACTTTTGGTTTCTGAGTCAAAACAAAGTCATTTTATAGTTTAAAATGACCCACTGTCACTGTCTCCAAAGATCTATAATTGCTCCCTGACCCCCCTAAAAAAAAACAAAAAAACACAGCAGTCGAATATTACTGCAGCATCAGGTAGTGTTCGGAATTACTGTGGGAGCTTCTTAAGAGACCACCGCTTCAAATGCAGAAAATGGCTTTGCATGAGTCTAAAAATACTGAGGTGTGCTGAACACATACAGCCGCTGATATTTACGGCAGCAGCTATGAATAGAGGACTGTAAAACTCAGGAACTGGCCCCAGATTTACTCTCGCCGTAATTGTATGTGGACTCGCACCAAGATACAAACCAACACAAGAAAAATAGACAACTACTGGAAAAAAATAACTTGTGGTGTTGTTAGTTTTGTTTTTGGTACAAAACTCTGCGTGTGATTCTTCTGACTAATGCTTTCAAACTTTCATACAACTGTTTGTTTCTTACCGGCATGTCTTATATTAACATGCTGATGTAGAGAAAAATAGTTAGTTGTGACAATAAAAAAAAAAAAGTTACAGTGATTTTACTTTTGGGAAAAGTAGAATGTTTAATAGTAGACCATGTGGTGAAAAGCTACACCTCCCTTAATATAAAAAAGGTCTTATAATATCCAGTGTCATCTATCTTAAAAACGTATGTTTGTTATACAGTATTAATATTTATAATGAACTTTATAACATTATTGTTTACATTTTTGTCAATATATATTGCACAGTTGTTTTTGGTTACTAAGATATTAGAAAATTCCGTTGGAACAGTTTTTACAGAATTTGTCAAATTAATAAATTGTCAGCTTTGAATAAGTGTCTCTTACCCACATTGTTGCTTCAGAATTCTAAAGAGGGATCAAAGACTTAAAGAGTCTATAGCTTTTCTATAAGTTATGTGAAATTTCCCTCTACATGTTGCTTCTCAATATTCATGAACCAGTGGCACTATAGATTCAGTGACACACTTAGAATCTGAATTTAAGATCAGAAGTCGTGGAGATTCCACAGCATTTTCCGCCATAAAAATAACAGCACAAGTTTGGAACAACATTCTGTCATCATTTACCCTCATGTTGATCTAAACCTGTGGGAACAAAAAAGAGAAATTTGAGAAATAACTCAAAATAGAAATGTTTTGTTTAGGATTGGTTTGTTTGTTTTTGTTTTGTCCGCATTACAGCAATCAATGAAAACCAAAACGTTTGGGTTACCAACATTCTTTAAAGTATTTCTTTTATGTTCTTCAAAAGAACGTTTTGTTTGTTTTGTTTTTGTATTAGAGTGTTCTGCACAAGAAAACCATACTTGTTTGATAACGTTTTGTTTTGTTTTGGTTTTGTTTGTGTGGTTGTGTTTGTGTAATGGCAGCCAGTAAACACAACTTTTTGCTTTGTGTTTGTTTTGTTTTCGATGGGATTAAATTTGTGTGTCAGTGTATTTGCAGGCAGTGGTGACCAAAACAATTTGGTCAGTGGTAACGTTTAGTCCTTCAAAAACTCTTGTGTTCTGCAGAAGAAGGTCAAACAGGTTTGATGACCTGAGGGTGCATAAATGATGACAAAAAGTAGCTTTTTTGGCTGAAGTATATAGCGTCAGTTTTGGTGTTTCAGCAGTGACCTGTTGTTGTCTGTGGAGGCATGTCAAGCCAAGCATCTCCACCTCCTCAGAAGTGGCATAAAATCTCTCAAGGGGAACAAGAGAGCTGTATATCAGTCACCGTGAACAGCACGGCCCTCCTCTGTCCCAGACCAGCACATGATATACGGCCCGTTCGCCTAGCTTGGTGAAGTAAAGTGTGTGAAGAAATGCGAGGTACTCTTAGTAATTTGCCTTTAAAGAGATTTTGCGCTGCTATTCACTGCTTTGGGCTAATCTCTCTTTGTAATACGTAACAATGCGCTGCCAAATGAGGAGGAAATGTCAGGTTATGTTTCAGAGCCGGCCTCCTTCCCACCCTCCATCTGTAGTAATGGCCTCGGCTCATTGGGACATATGTTGCCTGTTGCACATCCACCATCTGTTCACATCCACTGATGAAGTGATCCTGTTGCCACGGCGATCAGCCCATTCAGGGAGCGGAGCCTGGAAAGAGTTTCCTTTTCCCTCTTCATGTGTGTGCTGAGGAACGCGTTTCACGAAGGGTCACGTAAAGGTTTGTTGTTGTTGACCTGTGTGTGCTGCGCCAATCCAGCTGACCCCTCTTGAGTCAATTGCAAGAAGCACTTGAGGCAACCGAACAAACAACATGAAATGTTTGGATTTTGCAACAGCCTTTTTAAAGCATAATGATATTTTCTTAGGAAGTTCTTGTCCTCAACTAAACTTTGCAGTAGGGTGTGTTTTTGTCCATATATCGAAAGTAAAAGCCAATAGGGGTTAACTGGTCCTTTAATCAGTTTGTATTTTGGTTAAAGTAGCTGAGGACAAAGAAAGTGTGATACTAAATGTATTAACTGCCTTTAACTCTTGAGACTCCTGCCATTTTGGCTGTTACAAGACAATCAGGTAATAAAGTTTTCAGTTAGAAGTTCAGGAACTTTACCAGTTGAAAATGTGTAAAAACAAATCTTGATGCGTGCTAAAACAATTATAAATGGTATGGATTTTGCAGAATCAAATATATTATAATAGCATTCATTTCAGTATTAACCTCTTAAGCTCTGGGACATTTTTTTGGAAGTTTCCACCCTCAATTCAAAAGTGATACACACATACAATGGAGGAAAGAAATCATTTTAAAAAATGGTTTCATTGTGAATAAACCCTTTGAACTGTTTGAGTGTAATTCATAGGCGAACAAATAAAAGACCTATCAACACACAGCTCTCTGAAATAGTCAACTTTGATTGGCTGACTGCCAAATTCCACAGTTCACAGTTGTGTGTTGTTTTTCCAATCCGAGGAATCCTAATTTCAACAAATCCAAACTGTTGTAAAATACAGGAAAAATCTATTTCAAAATGATTATATAATACCATTAGGGAACGAACAAAAGTCAATATAACAATTACTTTTAATCATTTTCAGTTCATCTTAAAAATATTCTACGGATCTGGTGAATGTTTAAATTTAGAGTTAATTTAGTTATTTCAAAGACGATAATAGCCTACAACAGCAAAAGGACCAAAACCTTCAATGAAATTGACCAAGGAAATAAATATAGAAAACAGTTATTCTACATGACCTTATTCTCCACCCCTAATCCTACCTAATACCTAAACGTAAAGGAACCGTATGTAGAATTGACATCTTAAACTGGTTAAACTAGCTATTGCAGTCCAAATTCAAAATACTAGAGAGGGTTTTTCACCCGGCCCCTCCTTCTCAGACTCGACACACACTCAGGTTGCCATGACTGACGACATCAACGGGAACAAACGCACATGACAATGAATTAAATGAAATGCACTGTATTTTCTGCCAAGCAGGCAACCTGGATGCCGAAACACTACTGACTTCGTGATTGGGAGATAGATGGAGGGTGGAGCTTCAGACCAAAACAAAACATGACAACATAAACATCAGTTGAGGGCTGCAACTGCGCTTTTTAAACCAGAATTTCCAGGCTGTACTACTACTGTCAGCGATATGAGTACTTTTAATTAACATGTTTTCTTAATGCCTGTTGAACATAACAGAGACATTTTATGATTATTAAAATACATTTCTTACGTACGGTTCCTTTAACAACTATACCACACTAACTATTAATGTCAACGTTGAAATCATAAGAATGTAGCATTAATGTAATTCTTCTCACAAAACATCTTTACCTCACATCAATATTTCATGTCCATTATTCATTTATTTGGTAAACAAAGTTGGTTTTATTTTGCAGCAGTGACTAGCTGACAATTCAGGACACCCTCAACAGTAATAACTACAGGAACTACAGGAGCGTTGTGCATCTGTGCTGTTAGTGATTGAATTTTATGACATCACTTTGTACTCCCAGATGCACAGACCAATGGCCCGCCATTGTAAAGAAGGCCGTCCTGAATGAGAGGCTCTTTGTGAAGCTACTGTCTGCAGCACAGACGCTGACGGTGTCTGATGACGCTACGCATAACCGCCTCCACAAAACAAACCCACACAAAAGAGCCGGAGAGAAGTTAGTGAGCGCTGAAACTGAACCTCACTGACTTTGGTCGCAACCTTTCTGCTGCTTTACAACTCAACTGATAATACCTGAGAAGGACACACAGACACACACACACAGGAATGCTGAGGACCTGTTAGCCATATGTCAGACTTCAACTGTAAAGCGTGATACTGAAGCTGTACAAGCCTACCGGGAAATGTTTTCAGACCTTTATCAGTAATCAGGACTCAACGGCTCAACTGCTAAAGTTCTCAATGGATTCTGAGATGGGAAACAAACTACTTTGTTGCTTTGTTGCATCAAACAAAATTACTTTATCCAGTCATAAACTGCAAAACACAAAATATTATCATCAACAAAGTTATATATATATATATATATATATATATATACAGAGAGAGAAACAAAACTTTCACATTTTGGTGATATCATGTGCTTTATAAAATGGTTTAAAGGCCAATTTTCTTCTAATCAAAGGAATCAAACTTTCAATGAAACAAACAGTAAATTAAAAAAGATTCATGTAAAATGCAATAAAACTACTGTTTTCAGTAAATGAATATGAAGGTTTATTTTAAATCATTCTCAGTTATATGAGATTTGAAGAATAAATGACCATTTTTCACAAATACATTACAAATGAATAGAAATGGACGGTTTATACCAGGTTATACCAATCAAACTGAACTTAATAGCCATGTCTATTTTTATTGATACAAGCTGCTGTAAAGAGAGTGAAGAGAACCAAATCCTTTGAACAGAATGTGCTAGATAGGAATATTACAGGGATTGTTCCAGACTATGACAGAAATTCTAATTAGAATCCTTAACAATGTTCTTGTTGCTTTAGTTTCACCTAAAATCAATAAACTGTGCCTGCACCTATGTGTGGAGTCAGAACACTTCATAAATGCTGTAAATCAGCAGGAGGAGGATGGACTGAGGGAAGGGCGGTCTCTTCCTGTCTGTGCTGTGCTCACGTCATGATAAAGTAGAAAACTCTGTAGAAAATAATTGTTTCATTGTACGAAATGTCCCAGTAGCGCACTGATTTATGTCTGATAGGTGTAGGCAAACGGTGGTGTTGTTCACTTTGTAAATGTGAACAATAAGAGCTGTGATTGATCACTTTGTATCTCAGTCAAGTGGTTTTTCCTGTCTAAGTGGGCGGTACTTGGCCAGAATAAGCTGCAGTGTGGCAGACTCTCCACCGCAAGTCAAAAGCCAGGTTACGAGGGCAACAAGCCCTGATCTAGATGTTTGGTCAGAATGGTGGTGTTACAGGCATGCAGAGCACATGATTTAGATATCATTGATGTTGAACATTATTCAAGATAAAAGGAGACTGGTTTGGGAAAACAAGGAATATCAGAAAGCCAAGTCCTGATTGTGATGAACGGAGGAGCTGGGGATGGAGGAGGATTATTAGTTCCTGAGCAAGCAATAAAGCTACTGAATAGACCTTACTGAATAGATGCTTGGTAGGTGTTGTATTCCTCGAGGTAGACGTGTTCTGCCAGAAATAATGTTACGCTTTAAATCAGGGGTGCCCAGCCCTGCTCCTGGAGATCGACTGTCCTGCAAAGTTTAGCTCCAACTCTAATCAAACACACATGCCTTTCATTTTCAAGCTATCCCAGAAATCGTAATTAGTTGCTTCAGGTGTGTTTGATTAGAGTTGGAGCTACACTTTGTAGGAGAGTTGATCGCCAGGAGCAGGGTTGGGAACCCCTGCGTTAAATGCTGCGTGAAATCAAAAGCAAATCAATGAGTATGACATCATTAACCACGCCCCTCCAACCATCAGTGTTAATTTCCGAATGAAACGCCTACTTTACTACATCCAATCAATTTGCAGTAGAAAAAAACAAGCCACACCCTTTGTTTTTCTCATTAAAAATTCTGTTTCTCTCTGAATTATGTCACAACATGGAAGGCAAACTTTGGACTTTGAGTGAGGTTAATAATCTTTTTTGGAAACAAGTGCAACTAATTTAAATTAATTTTGTTTACTTGAAATTTTGAAGGTATTTTATTTCAAATTTGTATTTAATTAAAATTAAAACGCCACTTTTATGGCATTTCTTTTTTTTTTTTACTTTGCAAAATATACTTTGTAGAAATCAAACCTGAAAGGATTCATAATGTCTTCAGAATCAATCAGACATGCGAAAATCAGCTGTGATTTGTAAACTGGCTCAAATAAAGATTCTTCTGCTGATTAAGGAGTAGGCCTAAAGCAAGATTTGTTCACCTCACAAATCATTGTCGAAAGCAAAAATGCTATGAAATTTCCATTTCACCATATCAGCATCTCAAATTACTAATGAGTATTAAATTAATAAGCAAATGCAATGAGTTATGGTGCAATACATTCTTATTTAACTACTACTACTTGCATTTAAGAGCACATTGAGTTTACACTTAAGTATATCTTTACCATAATAAGTGCTTATTTTAAAGTTATTCCACATAAGTTATTTCTGTATTTCTCTTGTAGTCACAGCATTATTAATACCAGATTTCTCGCACACACATTTCATTCATCTGAGAAGCTGATGCATAGAGAGAAGTGAATGACAGCTTCGCTTTAAACTCTCTCTCTCTGTTTTATTTTCCCTTTCAGGAAAACAGTCAGGGAACACATGCATCCCCAGACAAGCTGAGCATTAAATTTAGCTCAGTTGTGATTTACTGGAGCCTGTTGGTCCAGTCCTTGCTGCAAAACCTCGTGTCACCAAACAAAAGGAGGAGAAGAAAACCCCACAGATTGCATGCGGTGGTCAGCCCCTCCCCAGCGTCCAGCAGCAAACACATCCAAACCAGCTTTACTTTCCCCCACATTTGAGCAACTTTGTTGGTGATGAGTCAAATATATTTCAGGGTGAGACTCTAAGGGTAACCAATGGCACAATAAAGGACAATAAAAGAGGACAAAGCCCCACAGAGCCTTGGACAGCCTCTTATTATCGTTTCTTTTCAGCAGCAACCCTCTTGACATTTGGGGAGCTTTGTTCCTGAAGACTCTGGAACAGACTCAAACCCTCTGCTTTAAATAAGCATTACTGCTTAAAGATTAGCATGGCTTCTTGCAGAAAGTGTTTACTTAGCAGCTGTGTTTTATAAACAGGGGCTAGCAGTTTTTTTACACGTCACTGCTGATGACTGACTATGACATGAATATGCGTAAGTGGCTTGTGAATATTGATTAGATGACGGAAAGTAGATTTACTAAATGAAAGTAGACACTAGTCATTAGAGAATGAAAGCTTGTTAATTGAATTATCAGTGCTATAAGTTGGCAAAAGCGTATGCTTGGTGTTAAAGGTGTAGTTGGCCCAGAAATTCTGTCGACATTTTCATAGTTTTTTGGGTTTTTTTTCTCCTACAAAGAAAGTTAATAGGTTCAGAGATTTTACTGAATTTAAAAAAGCAGTTCAAGTTGATTTTGTTTTTCCTTAAATTAAATAATAATTCAGCAACATTATTGCTTGCTCAGAAACAAAATGACTCTCCTCCGTCCCCAGCACCTTCTTTCATCACAGCCAGGACTCCTTTTACAGAAAAAAAGAAAGAAAGAAAGAAAGAAAGAAAGAAAGGACAGAAAAAAAAAACACATAGTTGTGATGAAATATAATGATTATTTATAATAAATAAATATAATGTTTGTGATATTAATATGATGTAACAAATTAAATATGAGGATATATAATGATATAATTAAATAAACATTATTATAGTGATTATATCTATGGTTTTAATAATAAAAGTAAAATAAAAAATGAAATGTCATTTTCCTACCAAACAAAAACAACCTCTTAAAATATTTATTTCTGATGGATGAACGAATAATTGAATAAAAAATATATTTGTATGTTTTAATAATAAAATATAAAGATTTAAATAATTTTTTTTTTTTATTTACATGCAATACAAATATTTGTAGTAGAAGTATAAACAATGAAATAAATGACGAATTATTATAATGTGTTTTATTTTATTTACTTTTTTTTTTTTTTTTTAAGTGGGGTAAGGTTTATTTAACACCCTAAAAGTGAAGTTGACATTATATGTAATGGTTATATGTTATGCTCCTGTATGTGATTATGAACAATATATTGGACTGAAAATGTGATGCCGATATGCAAACTGCTAAACAAATGTTGTCAAAAGTCAACAGTGTCAGTTTTTTCAAGCTTCTCATGTCTTGTCTAATATTTTTAAAGCACGTTTTTTAGCATATGACGCTTGTTTGCACACGAAACATTCTGAACCTCTTTACTTCCATAATCCATAAACAGAATAAAACAGAAAGCACAATAAATAACTCAAAAGCAATTCTTTTGCACAGAGACAAGGAATGTGACCTCTCTTCTACCCTGAAGCCCCAATTACCCATAATGACACAGGGCAAATGATAAAATCCTGCTGCTTTCATCTGCCAAAGATTTATGCAATTCAAAATAGGGACTGGTGGTCTTTTCGCTCAATCATTACCCCTTATTATGTTTCTCACAAGTATGTTTAAGACCGCTAGAAAGTCCAACTGTGATCATTTAGCAGGAGCTAGACGGACCCTCGGTAGCACAGGAGTCACCCCCTCCTGAGCAAGAGTTATACACGTACCCGTCCTGTTCGAGAACTGAAAATTACACGTGCCTTTTAAAAGCAGCGGGACGAACTGGCTTCCCGTGCCCCCCCGATGGAAACGTCTCTTCGACGCTCGGCTGCGAACACTCTGATTTAAACAGCCATGCTCTTCCTGTGATGTTACGTCAGTCGCATGCGTGACGGCCCGGGTTAAAGCGCAGGGGCAGGGGTTACGTTCCTCTTCTGCTCCCCGGTGACCCCTCGGCCCGTCTCTGAAAACGCTCTCAGGTGTGACGTCCGTTATGATAATTCATGGTGGAAGTCATGGCTGTTGTTGCCTTTGATCCTGCTTTGATGGCACATTAGGATCGTCCGTGATTCACGTCGTGGCTCTCTACGGCTCTGGCTTGAATAGAAAGTGTTGCCTTGATCCTAACGGGACGGCTGAGGAGAGGTGAGAGAGGAAAGTGTGAGAGCTCTCTCTTTCTTCAACAGTTATGCTAATTTCGCTTACACATTTTTGGCCCTCAAAGGCACTTCAAAAGAACCTAATCGCTACTGTTCAGAAGTTCAGAAGCAAATAAGTTTTATTTTAACAATTAACTATGACTTTTGCCTCAGAAAACTCCTAGTTTGTATTTAGGTATTGGGTAGATGTAGAATATTTTACCACCATGCATTTTTCAAACTCCTTTGATATTAGAATACAAGTGTGATTTTGTCCTATAAACTACAACAATCAAAAGAATGCGTAACAGAATGCAACTAAAGCTTGACCAAATATTTTTACCACAATAGAAATATAAAATCACACAGACACATTTTAATATTGAGTCATAATGTAATAGCTAGATATACTAATGTAATTTACCATATATAGTAAGCTTGATTTTAAATTATTTATTTTTTCCTACAGATACCAAATGTTTGCATTGATTTATTTGTTTGTATGTTTTTAATTTCTACAGAGAAGATTATGTTCTTCTAAAGTTCATATGACATATTTTCAAATAACATTTATCATGAATATTGAAGTGATTATCCAAAATGTTCCTTTGTGCATTTACTTGTTTATGAAATGCTTTTAATTAGACAAAGTTTGGTTTTAGTTCTGATTCTTTTGTTCTGAAAGTTTGCATTCCAAGTAATAACAAAGTAACATCCAAAACTGACATTCATTTATTCTTTCATGAGTTACTGATCAGACAAAATATAGTTTTAGCTGAAAAAAATATATACACTATAAGCTTATATAATTAACTATAACTATAAGCTTTAAAAACGATGGTTTTAGTTCTGTAATAATGTTTTATAAGCTTGTGTTCCAAGTAATAAGACAGTAACACTTTCTCATTTTTGTGCATTTATTCATTCAGATCAAACAAAATATGATTTTTGCTTCCAAAATATGAAGTTATAGCTCATTTATAAGCTTACGTTTGCATTAGAAAGAACAAAATTCAGGTTGTATTGGCAAATCTTGCTCCATTCGGTGTGACAAAATGCCCCTAAACCTCATTGTTTGTTAAATATTAACAGTATAAAAATGTTAAACAGTATAATAACAGTAGAAATTAATATAGCTCAAGACTTTAGTTAAAACTTGCATTCACACAGTTATGACTTTCAGAACAAGCCTATTGAAAAGACATATTTACTGAAGAAACTAGAGTGACAACAAGCCCTGGTCTGCTCTAAATCTTTTCACAGAGCATGTGAAGAGAAAAGTATGTTAGCAGTCAATCTCAGGAAGAGGTGCTGACTTTCCGTGCCGTGACCCAGGATGTTCAGATCTTTTATAGAGCGTAACTGTCTCGGTGGAGGTTAAAATATTGAAACCAGGTTAGAGCTCAGTAACTCCTGTCTGTCTGTCTGTGTCGGAGCCCTGCAGGATCAGGATCAGGTAATTGAGCAGTAAATGGACTCCCTGCTCTGTAGACAGGTAAGTGTCATGATGGCACTGGCTTTGATAAGTGACACGGCTTCCTCTTCACAGACTTGTGTCAAACAGCGGCTCGAATGAAAGCCTGCTCTTACACTTTCCCGAGGAGGTGCTTCAGACCTGCATGTTGCTCTGTAAGTCTTCCTAATACAGGCTCTAATTAAACAGACAGGTGATAATAGAAGTGCAGCGGCCCAAGGCGTGAGTTCTGTTTTCTTTTGTTCTCTTATCATGCCAGTTCTGCTCATTTAGCAAGAAGATGCCATGAGCCACGGCATAGAAAATATTACCATGACTATCAGGAAGGACAATGTTGCTTGTCAAAACATGCAACAGATAACTATATATATATATTACATTAGGAAAATAAAGCCTAATTTCAGAACTATTTAAAAATAATAATAATAATAATTTGATTAGATTTAATTTAAATTATATTTCATTTAAGAAAATTAGAGTCTATTTTCAGGGGCAGTACAGATTATTGCATTGTAATATTATTTTTAGTTACGCTCATTTCATATTAAAGTGTTATTACTGCATGTTATTATTGATTAATGCGTGGTTTATTTTTTAGATAACATTTTATATATATATATATGTAATGCAACAATATAGTAGGTGATTGTAACTAGATTTGAATTAATAATACTATTTGTGAAACTACTTAAATTAATGTAATTAAACAAATTCAGTACAAATACATTAATTCTTTTATGTAAATAGTCAGATATAAACTAAATATGCATTACAA
Source organism: Enteromius afrohamiltoni (assembly GCA_034779775.1). Lineage (NCBI taxonomy): Eukaryota > Metazoa > Chordata > Actinopteri > Cypriniformes > Cyprinidae > Enteromius > Enteromius afrohamiltoni. The sequence continues at coordinate 4,799,306 of JAUYWG010000047.1, read as the reverse complement.
TTTTATTTTATTTTTATTTTTTTACATACATGATTGAAAAAAAATGGGGATATGTGCTTAATTAGCATGAAAATAAATGACACAAGATAAATGGTGAGTCACAAAGGCTTTGTTTTCCTGTTTGTTTGTTTGTTTGTTTGTTTGTGATGGTGGAGGGTGTAGGGCACAGACACTGGACTGTAATGATCCATTACTCTTCAGGCTGCCCGTCAGGTGCGAATGAGCTCTATTCTCACCTCACTCACGCCTCTCATACAAATGGGCCGTCACCTCACAGGGCCCGGAGAAAGACAGACAGGAACCCGACACAATCACGTGACTTTCATTGTCCTTTCACACAATCCTGTGTACTGATCAAACAGCTAAAGACAGCTATAGCTACCTTCACAACATCATCTCTTCCAGTTTGCTAAATAAATATGAAAGTGTAACTAATGATCAAGCTACTTAATCTATTGATTTTTGGCATTAAAGAAAAATGTAACACTTTGATTATCACAGTGTTGGCTATCGCTACAACTATCCCCGTGCTAGTCTGGCTCTGTGGTTAGATTTGGTGAATCAGTAGCTGTTTTGTAGAAATGTGTACATTTTCTGAATTTGGCTGGGTTTAGTGTTGTGCTTTCATAAAATTCCTGTTTATTTTTTTTCCTAAAAAGCATATGTGTCTGTGTGAATCACATCATACGAAATCATGTACAAAGTTGAGATTTGGACTTCAGCTGTCAGTGTTTCTACAATATGCAAATCCCTGAGACGCGTCAGGGCAGGCCTGGCGGGGCAGATAGCGTGGTCTGAGATGCTGTCAGAGAGGAAGCACTAGCACACGGTTATCTCACATCACATGATTAGCAGCTGCTTTTAGAAACTGACCATCCTGACTCCTCTGCTCCACCTCTTCCCTCCCTGATAACTCTGTCACTCAGACAGCTGCAGTTAGGACGTGCTTTAGAGAGCCCTAATAATGAGCTAATAATTAGTCATGTAAGCGTCTGATAAGACAGCGGAAGCTGATGTGAGAAGAAGGGCAGATGAGATGTTTCACTATCAGGGCTTTGTGTATCTCACAGACTCCTGCTGGGGCATATCAGATACTCTCTCTCTCTCTCTCTCTCTCACACACACATCTGTTTATATTCTAGTTGCTCATTAGGATGCATATTACAAGAAAATTGGTAGCCTATATTTTCTAAGCACACAACATTTAGTACATTATATTTGCATGCCATTCGAAGACATTTGAAAGAACAATAATGCATGTACAAAAAGCATGATGTTACTATGGCAGTTGCACATATACCACAGTTATAAATAATTAAACATGTTAACATGATATTTGCATGGTATTGAAAAGAAAGTCATTGTATTACACGTCCATGTGCAAAAGCATGATAATACCATGGTTATTCATTCACCATGGTATTTACATGGTATTCCACAACATGGTTCGATTTAAGGTGTCTTTGTTGCAGTGTAACATGTACTGAGTAATATCAATTAATTGCTATAGGAATAGGGTTTGTCTTAGGGATACTTATGCATAATTATAAGAGTAATTACATGTAACATGTGTAGCAAAGACACCTTGATATAAAGTGTTACCAAAAGAATACTATGGTACATGTCCAAAACATGGTGTTACTAAATAGTTTCACATATCATTTTCAGATTTGTCAAAGATACAATGGTGCACGTGAGAAAACATGGCATTACCAAGTACTAAATGATTCATATACCGTACCATGGTTTTTACATGTTATTACAAAGGATTGCAGAGGAATATAACAGTACACATACAAAAAAACAAACAAACATGGTTTTACTATGGTACTTTCACCTTTCCCATAGTCACACAATAGTATTACATAGTATTACAATGGGACATGTGAGAAAACATGGTAATACTATAATAATGAATGATTGCTATATTAATATACCACAGTATCTCTGTGGTATTCCAAGGCATTGAAATAATACCATTATACATGCACAAAAACTACGCATTTTACTTATTTTGGAAAAAGCCACATTAATTTTTTTTTTTTTTTTGATAGGAATGAGTATTTTTTTTGGATCAATAAGGTTTTTTTTCCCCAACAAAGGAAGTGGATTATTGATGTGCATTTGTTAACTCGGACTTGGTTAGAGTTTGTTAACCTAATGAGTGTATCCATCTGCCTTTTACTAACACACCAGCTACTTTGAATTCAGTGCAGCACTTCTTGACAACAAAACAGGTCTTGGCCATTTTGTGATCTGATTGAATTATATCTCTTTCCCACAAGCTGGTGTCTGCTTTCTACCCTTGACACCCCTCCCTCACGCCACGCTGTGGGAAAAGAAAGCCATCCTGATCACAGTGTATAGCTCGCATTGTAACAGGTAATTCAATTTTACACCATAGCCAGCGGCTGCATAATGCAAAGGCTGGCGGCATGTAAAGACACAGAAAGGGCTTCACTAAACAGCCCTTCATGGCTCATGTATCTTTGTGCGCTGTGTTAAAGTCATGAGGATGATGGGATGAATGGGCTGAATCTCACGCCCTCTATTGGTGGCCTCTTTCCTCACCAACCTGCTTTGTCACCAAAACCCTGATCAGAGGATTTTGAGTCTGTCATTACCCCTGAGAAGAAATCGCTATAAAAAGTATGACATATTTTAAGCAGAGTTGCTGTGAAGTCTGATTTAGACGAGCCATTCAGACTAAATCTAACAAACAACAACAAACCTTTGACATTCTTTGTCTGGAGAATGTTTTTGGGAGATTCAATGTGGTTTATGAGGTAAAGATGTGTAAAAGAGACTTTTAGGAACAAGGTATAAACTTTCATATTTGTACCTAAATGTTTGTACCATATTTGTAACTTAAATGTACATTACTAAAAAAGGTGTAAATTTATATTTTATGTAAAATAACACTTTTATATTAAAAACAAATTGGTTTGATCATTTTTACTCAGTATCTGCTAAAGACTTATGATTACACAGAAACAACAAGTATCGCATTAAACAACAACAAAAAACAAATTACATAATAATGGTACATTCTTACTTCAACTGGCAGGAAAATAATCAGTGTTCTGGCTTTGTCTAACAGTAAAATATCTAAATGTCTTTTTAAAAAAAAGTATATGTACACCTAAACAGCACAATGTAACTCCCAGTCAATCACACTTCTGTTAAATCAAACTGCCCTCTTAGTAAGCAACATGTGGTAGTGGTAGCATGAGATGAGTCTACAACCCTCACAAGTGTCTCAGGTAGTGCAGCTCATCCAGGATGGCACATCAAT
>JAUYWG010000047.1:4769649-4782341 GCA_034779775.1 Enteromius afrohamiltoni | reverse complement strand
GCGGGTCTGAGCTAAGACACCAGTTCAGTCTGTGTGACACGCTGCTGTCAATCAACTATTGTGGGAGTGGCCTCTGTGTGACGCCACACAGACATGCGTTTGAGAACGGCTTGATTTCAGAAGGGGGACTTATTTTTATTACATCAAAAGAAAACTACTGTTGAATCTTTATCATTGTAGGGCGGTTGTGTACACACACTCCCAACACACATTCAGTCCAAACAGCTTGAAAAAGTGCATGTACCACTTTAATACTGATAGACCACCCGTCTTTAGAAATTGACATCATATTTGTTTTAAATGGTGTTTCATACTGAAACAAGCATTTGTGGTGTCAAGTCATGAGAGTTGCTGAGAGTCATCAGTGAACATAACACTATGTCTGACTCTCTATGTCTGACTCTCTCACTATTCAAACGCTCATTTGAATAGGAAGTATGCACAATTTAACTAATTAATGTTCACCTTTCTTGTCAGTTGATAATGAAGAAGCGGCTCTGCTGCATGAAGAGGCCACCATGACAATCGAGGAGCTGCTTAGCCGCTTCGGACAGAACCAAAACAAACATGCCAAAAAGCCAGGTGCCTCTAAAGAGTCTGAGGATGGAGAGAAATCTCACGCTGAGAAGGGAATCAATGGTGAGACGGACAGCGGGGCTTCTGAAGCCGACAGCAATAGGACGAAAGCAGCCGCTGCAGGAGATGCAGCCGGAGGCTCCAAGATCAGGGCCTGCAGACGGGCGGCTGCGTCTGGTGGCAGCTCTTCTTCTGATGGATCTGCTGAGAAGTCTGGGGATGCTGGGCCTTCCTGCTCCTCATCGGCAGCTCCTGCTCCAGGCAGTGCCAAGTCCAAGTTCTTCGAGGACAGTGAAGAGTCAGAGGAGGGGGAAGAAGAAGAGGAAGGTAGTGAGGAAGAGGTGAGGGGATAATTCTCATTGTTGTGCATTTTTGCCACATGAATCATTTCAAGAAGTACTACAACTTAATTTCCAGCGATTATCATTGAGTTGATTACAAAGACGCTATTTAAACTAAACAGATCTAGACGATGATGTTCCTGCGTTCAGTAATGAAATGTGTTTGATACGGATTGATTCAATCTGTGTTAAAAGCTCTATATTAATAAAGATGATTGATACTTTCCACACAAGTGCTGTTGATTTAGTCATTGTAACGGTTCTGTTGTGGCTAATAGGACGGCAGTGAGGAGGATGGTGAGAACAGCAGCGAGAACGATGAAGAGGATGACACAGAAGAGGGTGAGGAGGAAGATAGCGACGAAGAGGAGGAAATGTGCTTGCCAGGCATGGATGGAAAAGAGGAGGTTAGCATGCATCACATGGCCTCTGTTATTTGTGGTGTTTAAATGTAGTGTTTATTCAGGAAATTACCATGTGATCATGTTTCTGACCTGAACTGGTGTTTGTGATGCCTTCGTGTTACGTAGGGTTTTTTTTCCCCTCTCTTTTATTCATTTTTATTCTCTCCCACTAGGGCCCTATGAATTCGGTTTAGATTATGAACTCCTTTTTAATAGTCTATTTTATTAATCAAAAAGCATGTGTTGTATACATTTCCACATCAATTTATTAAAGTTGAACAAAAATGGCATGTTTGGTGCCCTATGAAATCTTTCATATTTTTTGTTCTCACTGTTTTCTGTGTTTTAGCATGTCTGATTATTTGAATACATAAAGCAACTTAATTGATTTTAAGCAGAATAGTTTTTTTTTTGCCCTCAGAAATAAAATGGTGTAATTTAAAAATTAAACGCATCACACAAGGTTTTAAATTTATTCTTATTTTTTTGAGTAGTACTAGGCTATGTACATTGAACTGAAAAATAGTTATAATAAAACAGACTTGTATTTTGACGGGTTGCCGTGAATACCTATACAGTTCTGTGTACGTGACAAGACTCTAGTTTTACTCAAGTAAACCATAAAATGCTCTCAGAGCAGTTCTGGAGATGTTGTTCGTGTGTTAATGTCCTCATGTAGTAAGACGGCAGATGCTAAAAACACCGCGAGCGTCACGCACGCTTCAGTGTAGTAGTAAACAAACCATGTGCCTGCGCCATTCATTAACAGAGATGGAGGATTCATCCCCATTCTGTAGCAATAAGAGCATATTGTTTTAAGTGAACCAAATCTGCTCGGAGTGAGTGCTTTTAAAACTTGGAGGAGTGGGTCACATGACCATGTGGAGAGTCTTACGTTATTTTTGTCTCTGTTATGCAGCCAGGTTCAGACAGTGGCACTACAGCCGTAGTTGCTCTTGTTCGTGGGAAGCAGCTCTTCGTGGCTAACGCTGGAGACTCCAGGTGTGTGGTCTCTGAAAAGGGAAAGGCGGTGGACATGTCCTATGATCATAAGCCGGAGGACGAGCTGGAGCTGACCAGAATAAAGAACGCTGGTGGGAAGGTGACGATGGACGGCCGGGTCAATGGTGGCCTGAACCTCTCCAGAGCCATTGGTAACACTGCTGACGGTGTATGCTTGATATTGCACATTTCCTCTCTTGATTAAGAACCGGAAAATGGGTTTTCTTGTAGGTGATCACTTTTATAAAAGGAACAAGGCTCTTCCCCCGGAGGAACAGATGATCTCTGCTCTGCCTGATGTCAAAGTGCTGACTCTCAATGAAAACCATGACTTTATGGTCATTGCCTGTGATGGCATCTGGTGAGACTAATAACTCAATATAACTAGTGTTTGCTGTTGTTTATGGGCTGTTATGTTTTGAATGTTTTAAATGTAGTGTTCATAATATTTGTGCTTTATTCAATCATATTATTTTGTTCATTTGACTGCCGTGTTTTTGTTTTTTTTCATTCCTGGAACTACCTTATGCGTGTAAGCTGATCTCATTATCATTGTGTTTTAAAGGAACGTGATGAGCAGTCAAGAAGTGGTGGACTTCGTAAATGAGAGATTGAAAACTGAGGCTGGTAAAAACAGACCCCTGTCTGCCATTATTGAAGAGGTAAGTGCTGGAAGGTGTTGTTTATTGCAGCTCTGTGAATCTGTGAAAATGCTCTTGGTTTAAAATTCCCTTCTGTGCAAGATGTCAATATTAAATCTGAGGCCTTGCCATTGTTTTAGATTTAGCTTGGTTTTTGGAAAATAAAGGGAATTTCACGGTTAAAAACACTGAAGAAATACAGTATGACTATTCTTTAAAAATAAAGGTATAATAAACGTAGTACCCCGTACACACACACACACACACACACATTATGTACACAAATGCAATTAATCGTTTGACAGCACTACTTTTGTGTTTGGTTTTACTTGAATTATTACTTGATGAAATCTGATGCAGGGTTTAATTTAAAAATGCTCTTTACCTCTGGTGCTTTGCTGCAGTTTTGAAATTGCATCAAATTTCCCTGTTATTGAAATATGTGTTACATTAACATTTAAAAATATATATTTACTATTGGCATTGATAAATTGTCACTAATGGTCTTATCAGGGCTCGCAAAATTTCCTTCGGGCAGGCACTCTTCAGTTTTTGGTACACAAAAATAAATTTAAGTATCCCCCAAAAAAATATATAATTTTTAATGCATAATATTGTAAAGGAAACAAAACCATAAATTAAAAAAAAAATTACAACAACTGTATTAAATGGTAAAATTACGATCAACTCAAATATTTGGTTCCCTCAAAAACAAAACACCTACTAGCCTACATGAGCTCAAAATAGAACTTTCTATAAATAAAGTAAATTAATTAATTGTAATACATTGTATTATTTATAAATTACAATTGTAGCCCAAGACAGAAACTATATGATTTTATTAATACAGTGTGATGGATTTTCAGATATCACACAAAATAAACGTCCATGTTTCTGTTGAATAAATTAAATGGGCTGAATCATTTCTGTTACAAGAAGGTCGCCAAATAAAAAAAATATAATAAATTTAGTGGATATTTGAATTGAAGATTGGATCGTCGATTATCAGGCCTTTGTTGCCCTTTGCAGGCATTGTATTACACTGTGTTTTTACAGTGTTAATTTAATTAAACCACATACCATATATTGCCTCATTGTTTTTATAGAATACATTTTACAGCGTGGAAACTGCAATGTTAAGTCCGAACGCGTGTCACGTGTGCTTACACTGCTCTGCGTTTATCTTTATCATTTTTTTTATATGAATAATTAGCCTATATATAATGTGTGTTCATGTTTAGATTTTTCTGTTTATGGAACATTTTGATAGGGTAGCAGGTCGCTACAAATACATAAATGCTGGGAAACGGATCCCACGGCACAATAACCTGAGAGTCCACCTTCATTACTCTTCTTTAGCTGTGTTTGTAGCTGGTTTGTAACCAGGCCGATAAACAAACACAAAAGACTAGTTAACTTTGATCCAGCCGCGTGCGCCCGATGAAACCGTCCATACACAGTTCGCGCGATCACAAAGTGAAAGTAAAAAAGCGCGAGTTCAATACTTTACCTAATTGACAGTGGCCCCCCGATGCCCCAAACATATTTGTGAAAGAATGCAAAAGCATTTAAATATATGTGATAGCTCGACGGGCAGGGCTGAGATGGATTTTGGTACCCCGACTGGAAGACACAATAGCCCCGGGGCGTCGGGCTAGCGATTTTGAATATGAATAATAGTAAAAAAAACTAAAACTAGCCCCTTCACTATATGGTACGTTCACACCAGACGCGACTTGCCCAAATAAATCGCGCGTAGTTAGACACGTGAACATTGAGTTTAATGGTTTAATTTGTGCGAGTAACACATGATTTCACGTCATGAGAGGGGCTTCTGCCGGCGGCTCCAGTCTCTGCATTGGTGGAGGGGAAAACCGCGAGAATGTAGTTGTTTGAAACACAAATCTGCGGTTTATTTAAAAAAAAAAAAGAGGGCTCCTTCGATTTCGAAGCCATGAGCTCCACGCGAGCATCCGCCGAGGGCAGCCTCACCGCGGCTAGTTATTCTGACACTTGCCGCTGCCTCCTGTAGTGGTTAAACAGGAGGTGAATTGGTTTTGGGTATGTCTCGTAGGCCAACTCTGGTTTAATCTATTATGCATTTCCTTTTTATTACTGTTTTTATGAAAGTACGAAGATGTGTCATACTGAGATGATGATGATTTTGTCTTCCATAGTTTCCTCCGCTTACTAGTAATCGCATCACTACTAGAGCAAGCTCCTGATTGGTTGACGCGCGGTGAATTTTCGCCACCGTTTCCACGGGATGTCTAATCGCGTCTTTGCATGTGAATCACTCGCGCTTAACGCTTCATTCGCGTCTGGCGTGAACGCAGCATAATCATGCAAAATAAAAACAATGCCGAGTATCTCCATTAAACTGACTTAAAGTATCCAGCGACGCCAGAGGAACTCTGTATCAGAAACGATGTCAAAACACTGAGCTATGTAATATAAAATATAAGTTAGGAACATGTAGGGGCAAAAAAGTCAACTTGCTAAGAAGTGTTAATTTTTCCTTGCCGTCTAGCTGCTGGACCACTGCTTAGCACCAGACACTTCAGGAGATGGAACAGGATGTGACAACATGACCTGTATAATAATCACCTTCTCCCCACACCTCGGGAACAACATAGACGCGAGCAGCAAGAAGCGAAAGCAAGAGGACACGGCGGCGGAGGAAAACGGCAACGACAGCAAAAAATCCAAAACTGAATAGAAGAGCTGTTGCCGGAGGTGCTGATTATTTTGAGGACACTTTCCTTTGAATTCAGACCACTGGGAAAATTTTAAGGATAGCTCCGTAAGAAAGAGCCTTTTAGTTTTAAACAATTCAAAGACGCAAGCAACTAGAACTGTTAACCCAGACCGTTTGTTCTTTGTTTCTTTCTTTTTTTTGTTCTGATTTGTTTAATGTTCCCGTCAATGACACCTGTAACTGATAACTGAAAGAACGAAGCTTAGTGAGGTGATCCTGATCTCGTCTCGTCCATCGTACCCTCGTTTATGTACATAGTGCTTGATTTGAATGCTCTCTTTCTGTTCTTATTTTCAGTAGTGGATCTGTTGTGTCAGTATTTGTGACCTTTTCTTTTTCTGAACACCAGTATGTAATTGATCAAATACATTTTTTTAAATAATATGATGAAAGATGCTCGTCTATTTTTTTTCCTGATGGAATATTATGGCCCACAATAATCCCGTCGAAGTGCTCCCGGATGCTAAATGACATTCCTTTCTCCCTTGTTTCTTGTTTGTGATTCAGAACAGCTTTCAGTTCGTTGATCCTAATGTCTAGTAAATGGGCTTCTTTATTTTTGGTCTGAAGGCTGACATTGGGATCAGTGTCTTACTTGGTGATAATTCGGCAGGAGTCCTCACTGCAAAATAGCTTTCTCGCGGTCATCGGTCTTGAAGCGTCCGTCTGATTCATTAAGGTTTATATATGACGTATTTTTGAATATATATTTTGGTACTTTTTCAGAACATCTTGGCGGATTGTATGGGGAAGTCATTGCTCAGATCTTCAACTTTTTCTGTACCAATAAACAAGTGGAGACAAGCACCGCAATGCTGTTTTTCTTGTGGGGAATTTGTTCAAGCAGCGAGGGAAAAGTCTGTGATGTGTAATGGTTAATATATACCCCTTATAAACTTACTACTGACTGTTGCTACTTTTAAAACGTAAACAAGGATCAGTCGCGTCCCTTGGCGCAAATATAAGTTATATTAATATTTAAAATAAGAATGGACATAATGTTGATGCGTTTGTTAGCTGCACTAGCACACCTAAATAAATGTAGCTTTTACTGCACATATTCGGGTTCTTTGGAGATGCAACGATTCAGCTAGTTTGCTTAATGAGTTATTACTTATCAAAGTGATCAATGTTGCAAAAGAGCTAGTACACAATTATAAAAATGTCCAAGGCCGTTTTTTAACAACCGAGCATTTTTCTTTTGATAAATTTCCCTTTACGAACCGAAAGTAACATATATCAAAAACGGTGAACCTGTAATAAGGTCATTTAGTATAAACGGGCCTTGAGTAGTTTTATTCCCTGAGAATTAAAGGAATAGCTCACTCAGAAATGTAAATTCTGTCATCACTTATTTACATCGTTCCAGACCTGTATGTATTTCTTTGTTCCGTCGAACACAAAGGAAGATATTTTGGCTGTTTTAGGTCACCATTGATTTTTTTTGTCTACTATGGAAGTAAATGGCGACCAAAACAGCCTCTGACGGCACCCATTCACTACAGAGGATCCACTGGTGCACAGGTGTTGCAATGCTACATTTCTTTAAATCTGTAAATCAAGCTCATGTGTTATGAAATGTTTGTGGATCATGTTGATAGTTAAAGTGATTGTCTCCACTGGTGAATCTGAGGATTTTATGCATCCACTAAAACACCAACTGGATAAAAGCTTGAAATGCATCAGAAAAGTAAAGTATATTCTGAGAAAAGCTCATGCAGCATTGTTAAATATAAAGTCGCTTTAAGAACCTTTTTGTGTGAATGATTCCATAAAAATCTAAACAATATTTCTATTTCACAAAAGACTCATTGTGGTGATAAACAGAGATGGTTCTTCTGCAGGGCTGTGAGGAACCTTGAAAGCACCTTTATTGTTAAGAATGTAGATGACGTATATAAGGCATTTTAAATGGCTACACAGATCGAATACATGAGTTATTGAGTTATGTATGCAGCATCAGAAAGATCATTCAGATTCAGTCTGATTCTCTTCTCTAAGGTGTTCTTGCTCATGTTGTTCATAAGCATCATTCACCACAGTGGAGCTCTTCTCAACATCCCCTCCCAGCAATACGACTCGGCCATCTGAAACAAACACATTACACTTCACACGACACATCTCCGGGCCGTTGAATTATTAGAAAAATAATGCGCACACGAGGCGTAACAGGCACAACGCAAATGATGTATTAATAATATGCAGCTACAAATGAGAATAACATTTTACCTGCATTCGTTTGTGAAGAAATACCAGCTTTTGATTCAGTAACTCAATATCCTGCAATAAAAGCCAATTATTCACTGATTTAATTGGGGGGTTTTATTAACATAAAATGTGCAGCCTATCCTCCTGAAGATTTACAGATATGCATGTCCAGTCAAACGCTCTCTGCCGAGTAGCAAGTCTGTGACGTACCTAAAGCCTCTTATACTTAAAAATGAATGAGCAACATTCTGTTTCAACAGGAAAACATCACAGAAGACTGAGCTAAATATAGCATCAGATCAGTTCACCTTTGTCAACCTTTCATGCTGTTTCAGCTTGGTTTGAGGCAACAGTTCTTCTAATCTTTCGATCTGAAATAAGAGCAAAGTTCGTCATCGAGGTGGTTTGAAAATGGGAATTTGTAAGAGCAGTTTTGGCTGAACCGAGTCCAATGCCTCACTCTTTTCACAATGCTCTGTAGTCTCGACTTCAGGGTTTTATTGATAACAATCATGGGAATGCTTCTGGGTCTTGGATTGACTGTATTCATAAGGAACAATGATGACATATTTGTTAATATAACAAAGCTTGAGGAAAAAAAAAAAAGCCAGTGAGTTGTCATACCATGCTGGTAGTTTTTGGCTACTTCAAGGACGTACGGCCTGGGCGCGAAGAACACAAACAAATGAACATATAAGTATTCGATCCTGAAAATATGACTACGAAAGCATAACATCATAAACAAAGAAACTGACATTAAAGGAGCAATACACCAAAATATGAAAATAAAATATAATATTTACCTACCCTCAGGGCCAACCATGATGCAAAGGAGTTTGTTTCTTCATTAGATCAGATTTGTATGTATGAAGCATTGCATCATTTGCTAACCAGTGGATGCTCTGCAGTGAATGGGTGCCGTCAGAATGAGAGTCTGATAAAAACATCACAATAATTCACAGCACCCCAATCCATCAGTTAACATCTGGAGCATTAAGGCGTTTTCCCTTTACACTGTTGCTTCTAGCACAAATATGTTGTGGATTTTGAGATCAGATGACGACGGGATAAGGACTTTTCCGCTGAAGGAAGCGTTATTATGGATTATGAAGCAATTTGGCCAGAAGCAAATGTTAAAACATCTTGATGGATTTGTTTACTGCAAGCTTTTCACTTCCCAAGACATTAACTGATGAACTGGAGAGGTGTAGATTATTGTGTTTTTATCAGCTGTTGGGACTCTCATTCCGACGGCACCCATTCACTGCACAGCATCCATTGGTGAGCAATTTATCTAATCAGGAAAGAGACTAATCATCTTGAATGGCCTGAGGGTGAGTCAAAAATGCCGTAGGTCAGCCATTTATGATAAATATACTGTATTTCAGCACGTTGCGGTTAATCTGCTATAATTACAGCTACTGGCATTTGATGATTTGATTAAATGCAGGTGTATGATATAAGATGGTGACACACTATTTTAATATTTTATAAAATAAATGTGCTCTCATAAATGGAAAAAATAAATAAAGTCCCTAAAATTAATTCAAAATTGGCCCATAATGAAAGAAAGTTCCTCTTGATTGCCTAAAGCTGACACTAATTCATGAACAGACTTTAGACCTTTAACACTAAGGAATGTTGTTTAAATAGACTTACATTTGCTTGCTGTTTGGTGGCATGCAGGAATTTAATGGAATTAGGCATCCTCGATTGTTTCGTATCTGCAAATTGATTTTATAATTATTTTATTTGATACAAATAAGGAGCAAAACACCACAGGAAGGTTACGCATAATACCTTAAGTATTGTCTGAGAAGTGTCAAGCCTGAAAGAATGAGCTAGTATCTGTACGGAGAGACAATACTCATTTAATACACAGCCTGTATGAAATCTAACCCAAGAGCTAGTCAAAGACACACTTGTTTTATGCTGGTTACTTGGGCTCCACTTGGAATGTGAACCTCCCGGAGAGCTATGATCCTGTTATCTGCAAAATAGCAGCTTATGTCAGCACTCATAACACATTTGCATGTGATTTGCATGTCAGCAATAAAAAATAGTGCAATTATTCAAAGCTATAGCCAAAGCAATACCAGTGCTGTCAGATGCACCTGCTCTCTATCCATCTCAACTGTTTTTAGAACAGTGGCTAAAAGGCTAAACTAATTGATTTTCAGTCATTTAGGATATTTTTCCCAATTGCAAAAACAAAGATGGTGACAAAAAAAAAGGCAGAAGAAAGAGATCCTACAGCAAACCTGTTCACGTTACCATGGCAACCCCAGGATGCTAACGCTGTTTAACTTAACATTTTATCTGCACTTCGGACAGATTACTATAAAAATGATACCCACCATTGAGATCAAGCCTCTTGAGGGCGAACCAAACTGTAGGACGAATGTTTTCAGTGTTAAAAACAGCCATCTGGGGATCTGCATACGCCTCTCAGTCCAGAATCCGTGAAGTGAGAAACCATACAACGATATAAAAGCGGATTTTTCATAACTGAAGTTCAAATTAGAATTACAAATGTAATAAATTATAAATTATTAATCATACGTTGCAATATTACAAACAGAAGTCGTAGAACAAATATAATAGGTTACATTTCTAAATTAAAGCACAGATGAAAAGTCGATTACAATGCACTGATGAGAAAAAAATATATATAATTGATGAAATACACAAAATCAATACAGAAAATACATAAAAAAGCGAAGGCAGAAAAGATTGTATTGTATTTTGAACAAAACTTTTTATTTCTGAATATTTGCATGACAACATAAAATGCTTAAACAAAAAAGTGAAGCATTAAATTATTTATGTGTATTATTTACGTTTTTTATGTTGTTATAATATTATTTATGCTTTTGGGTGCTTGGTCCAGCAAAGCGACATTTAAAGGCTAACTTGTACAACGTCAATTTAGTTTTTTTTTAAATTATTGATATAGCCGTTTTATCGGTACATATACTGCGATATAGTTTTCCTTAAAGGTTTGTATTTACTTGTTTGTTTATTATCACCAAATATGTAATCTATTTTAGGCGCTAAAACGTTTGCGTCGGACTTTTAATTTGAAAAAAAAAAACAAAGAAATGTCACTCTGAACGGTTCTTAACGTTTCTCCGTTCACACGTCACTGCTGTCGCTCGAGACTCGCGCACGTTATGGACCGCGCTGGCTTTGGGATGTAACGTTAACGTTGGCGAGTAAATGCGTCGTTTGTCGGACAAGCGTTTATTTTGCCTTATGTTTTACTGAGCGCAGCTGTGAAAGCGAAGAAAGAGACGCGACAGAAGCAGGATGAATGAGTCTGAGGGACTGCGGTTCAGGAGGTTGAACAGACCTCAGATAATTACAGATGAAACCCATGAACCGCAGTACAAAACCACGAGGTAAGGTAGCTTTCAGAAACAACACCCATAAGTGACCCTACACCACCTGGAAACGGAATAAATAAGCCTTCCGGTGTATAGTTTGTTAGGATAGGACGATAACGCTGTTTGTCTGAGATACGTTACCTAACCAACGGTTTTTTTTTTAAAAATCTGGACTCTGAGGGTGCAATAAAAATTAAATACCGAGAAAAGTAAAGTTCTTAGTAATACATACTGATCAAATTTACAAAATGTGTATTTGTTTGCTAATGTTTTTTTGGCATAAAAGAATACTGGATATAATGTATTGCTGCAACTAGTTTTGTGCTCCAGGGTCACACACGCACTTAAACTCAATGAAATCTAATAAACTCAAATACACCTGCCCTCTGTGGTGTTGTGTGTGTGTGTGTGTGTGTGTGTTGCAGCACTTACAGTGGGAAGGTGTTTCGTGTGACACTGCTGACATTAGTGGCTTTCCTGTTCTTCCCACTGCTGGTGGTGGTTTTCCTGCTGGAGTCTCCCATTCAGCCGGAGGTGTTCAGGTGAGAATCTACACCTTGACCCCGCGCTGGATTGAAATGGAAAACGCACAAGTATTTCAGATATTCAGGGTCGAGAAAAACCTGTACATTTGAGGTGAATTAAAGTGTATTAGGCATTCAGATATTTAATGTTCCAGTTACACTTTGCACTACTCTGATAGAAGTTAGTAAGGCATGTACCAGAGGATATTACTCATGCAGCGATAAGTGTGGATGTGCATGTTATGATGTATTAGGGGTTGCTTGGAGGAAGACAGTCAGGACACTGTGTCATACGGCGTTCTTCACATACTGTGAGTTGTAGTCACTGGTCTGGCTCAGTGTTTGTTGCTCAATGCCGGTTGTTTGTCTTATTACAAATAACTACCTGTGAAATACTGTTGCCAAGCTGGAAATGTTGCAATCCAAAAGAAGACCCATTTCAGAAGGTATATTTACTCTTTTGTCTAGACTATATGTTCATTATTACTGGTTAAACTTCTTTTTCTCTCCCAACATGTTATCTTTTAATAATTGTGATTCCAATCTTTCATTATTTTCAAAAGGACCTTAGGCACTTATATATATATATATATGAGAAATATAGAAATATATATTTTTTCAGTTTTACAATTATTAAAAAAGTTAAGCTTATGTTTTTTGTTGTTGTTGCTGACCGTTGACCTTTCTAACCATACTAAATAAGTTAAGCTTATTGATCCTCATTATTTATTTATTTTTATTTTTTAAGATATATACAGGTCCTTTTCAAAAAATCAGCATATTGTGATAAAGTTGATTATTTTCTGTAATGTACTGATAAACATTAGACTTTCATATATTTTAGATTCATTA
>JAUYWG010000047.1:4748709-4760059 GCA_034779775.1 Enteromius afrohamiltoni | reverse complement strand
CTCTGCTGCTGACCACTCACAACCTTTAAGATAGGGAGCTTTTCTTATTAAAAGAAGCTGCTGCTTACTATTCAAAGTTTTTGTAGAACGATGAGCTTTGTACAAACCAACCTGTTTCAGGAGGCAGGGGTTAGAGGAGAAACAATAATGTACAGTATGTGGAAAATAATGTGTTTTTTGCACCTTTTTGCATGACAAAATAATGTTCTTTTTAGCAACATCATATGACCCCTTTAATAAAATGTTTAAAAGAACATACAGTATACACTTCTGGGTGGTGGTGGGGTTGAGCTTTTAATGATCCATAAATTACTGGTAAGGAAATTAGCACAAATTAAGCAGATGTTCCTCTAAACAAGCCATTAGAAAAACATCTAGAAGGGTTTTTGTCAGAATATGGGAGGTTTGATTCAGAGTTGAGTGGATGTCTGAAGATCTGGTGAGAAATGCAATAATGACTGCATCTCTATCAAAGAGAATCGTTGAGGAGGATGTGTCATGATGCGGGGGGCTTTTAAGCTGCTGCTGAGCTGCTTCACTGTGAGGGGTCAATTTATGCTTCAGAGTATACAAGAATATTGCAGAATTGCTTGCTTCCTATAGCTGAAATGTTACCTATAGAGACGAGCAGGTGTCTGTCCTGCATAGACAACCAGAAAGTGCCTCAGGCTCGATTAGGAATGTTTTGTTTTGGCTTACTGGGAGACATTTTTCAACTACTCATATTAAGTTGAACAACATTGACAATATTCTCCTTGTAAAAAAATATTTTTGGCCGCATCAAGTGCCCAAAGCTTTGCATGGGTTTCTTGCAGCATCTTGGCGACGCTGGCACAGTTCGTCTGGATTTATGTATATAGATGCATCTGTGTGTGTAAACTTATGCTACACTCAGAAATATTTTACTCATTAGAAATGGCTCTTTATGTGTGAAATCTGTAAAGTCTTAATCTTTGCAATAAACACAAATCACTTTTTTGGTTTTACTTCAGAAGCAGAAAGCCATCGTCTTATAGAGAAGCACAAATACCTGCCGTAACGGACTGTCTGTCTGAAAGGGACAGTTGTTGAGGTCATCAGTGCTGTCCCTCTTCCTGCACACGGTCCGTGAGATCTCCACCTTCAGAACATAGAGGATACCTTTGACGATCTATAACAGAGCAGAGACCATATGACTTACGCGCACACACACACACACACATATATATATAGTCATCTTTGAGAGTTAGACCTGTCTCTTTGCGTCATCAACAGCTGATGCCTTGAACAGGAAAGCATCATTGGATTTATTATTAAATGAGTAGGTTCCAGTCAGGACGGCCTCCTTCACCCCAGTGTCGTTCTTACTGACGTTCTGTAGAGTTCCTGGGATTGGTCGGCTGAAGAATGTGTGAGCTGGAACTTTCTCTGAAGTCCAAGAAGAAAAATGCAAACAGGTTTCCATGCGGAAAGCAATGCAACACCCAATTCTGAACTGGGTCATTCCTAACATTTTGGCTTCAAAATTTTTTTTTTTTTTTTTACAGTTTCATGTTTTTAACATTCTACCAAAATAGTGTCATGTTTAAATATATGGAACACATGCGGAGCTCAGTATTCTATTAGAATTTCCACTCTAGTTTCATATTTCATACACATTCTAGGTCTATAAAAACCTAACAGGGTGGACAATCTGATCTAAATTATCTGTAGTTTTTTCAGTGATCAACATTGAGCTCTCTAACATGATGAACATAACGTTTATAACTAGGTCAGATATGTTTTTTCTATTTTTTCTTAAGAGTGGGACAAGCAGGAGAACGTTTTACGAACTAAATAAAAGGTAGATGAGGTGACATTTAAGTAAAAGTTTTGCAAATAACTTGTTTCGAGAGGATCGCTGAGCGAGTAATCACACCCGGCTGGCAGCCCGTTTACCTAATCATCCCTTGTTTATTCGCACCCAGTCAAATCTTCTCCCCCCACTATAAATCCTGCATCTCGCTTTTCGTGATTGAGCCGAACGCCGAACTCTCGCCCGCGCTAGGGTTCTATTCATTAGGGTTCGGAGTTCGCCCGTTCTCCCGGCTCGCTCCCCAGACAGCACGCCAAATTTGCTTTATTATTTATTACAAGGAAAGCGTGAACTCTTGAAACTCCATTTATAGAGTTAGATTCTAGCTGAATAAATAAACAATATCACTTCTTGAAAATGATTTAAGTGGAATTGTAATTTATACACGGTAAATGAAGAAATTGTACAAAAATATTTATATATATATATATATATATACTTTCACATGATTTATATGTAGTAGATGAAGTTTAGCCTAGTCCATAACATAAATTCAAAACATTTTGAAATTTTTATCGTTTCTTGTGGTTACTCTAAGTTGATTACTTGAGGACATGATACAATTATATCAATTAAGAGGTTTGTAAAAAAACAAAATAATAATTTAAATGTCTGTTATCTCTATTTTAAGTGATAAATTAGACCTAATGTATATCATTTCAGCAATTTCCTATAAATATATGAAAATATGAGTACTGTTGTAGAGACTGAAAAGTCAGTGTATAACAGGAATGACCCAACTACTCGATTGGATAGGCTATATCTTTGTCATTTGAGTGACCGTGTAGTACATCTTCACAAGAAACACACACACACACACACACACAAGTTAACATCTTTATCTACAGAAAAATGGAAAAGCTAATGGAAATGTCTTACCGAGTGAACATACGCCTGCTAAGAAGAGCAAGACTAGAGTCTGATAAGAGACCCTCATGTCTGTTGAAGTTTTCTCAATTCTACTCAGCAACTTCCTGTTCAGCAACACTTCAACCACCAGCAGTGTGCTGCAGTCCTCCAGAGAGCAGGCACATTTCCCATTGGTCAACAGTATTGTGTCCTACATGGACTCTCAAGGGCCTTGTGCAGAAACACAGGTGAAGTCAATCAGGTGCTGATTACTGCTTGAGTGCTTTATTATGTTCCCTGAAGACGCTGCAAAACTTAGGATCTTTTTCAGTTCTTTTAGGTCCAAATAATTTACAAGAGCATGTAGATATTGAGAGTGTGCTTCTATAAATATCCAAGTTTGTAGAGACCACTGAAATCATCAAGAACAAAGAACTGAATCCTTCCTTAAACTGAACTGAAAGAGGCTTTGTGTGTTGAAATGCTTTGAAAGATGCAAGTGAACTCCTGTGGTTTCCTCCCACATCCGGTGATGAAATGAGCTGATAAGAATACATGCTCACATGTGAGTAATGCGTATGAACGATGATTTATTGGCTGAGCGGAGCAAAAGCTTGTTGATTTGTGTTCGATCAGGATTCTTAAAGTCAGACTGAATCTGCATTTGCAAGTCATTATTATTAGCCTATTTTTATGTTTCTAAAAAAAACCATGCACAACAACTCCAGAAAATCTTGAAATAAGTAATTGATATATGATTTTATGTGATTATATAAAAAATGAACAATTATTATTGCTCAACAAAGCTGGACTGAAAAAAAGTATTATTTTGTCCCCATAATGTATGGAATACATGAACCTGCACACACACATCTAATTAACCTGCCATTGCATATTTCAGATATCATTGGCTCTTTGATAAAAATTGCTTTAGTTCCTCTTTGGGCTTCTGCATTTGTTAGTAGGCCTATATCACAATGGTGACTTCTTTATCTCATCGCTGACTAATGATGTCAACATCTCTTCTGCACACACACACACACACACACACATCCATCTGCATTTTTGCAATCTCAAAAGCCCTTCCCATTTAGGTCCTCAATGAGTGTGTATTCAGGTTCCCACCAGGATAGAAAAACAAGTACACACACACACACTCACACAGACTGCACATGAGACTACTCAAACATTCAACATTCAATTCAGTACGTTATTTGACTATGGAGACCAACTGCCTCCACATAATAATAAAAAAGGCTATGTTTAATAGAAAAGTCATATTTATAGTGACAACAAGTGAGTTAATATTCAAATGATTCATTCAGGAATCAGTAGGAGGTGATGTAGGAGTCATTGAATCATTCATTCTAATGATTCATTCAAAAACAATGCCTCTTTCATACTACTACTAGCTACTAGCACAATAACAGTGTGTTGTTTGAAGACCTGGAGCAGAAATACACAGATACAGGTACATCACATTTACAGGCTCCATTAAGCAAAGGATCAGCGCCTGAAGCAGCTGCCTAAGTCTGTATTCATCTCCAGCAGATGGCGCTATGTCGTCAGTGTAATATTAGTACATCCTGTTGCTCAGAAACGGCTCACGTTTAGTTGAAGTAGCCCTAGTTTTAGTTCAGAATTCATCCTACAATCACCACAAACACTCGAGATACTTCATTTTGAAAAGAATCTTCATTTTCAGAAGATTACTGGTGTCTTTTTTCCTCCCTTCAGCTTCTGGATCCTCCTCAGCTTGCTGAACTTCAAGCATGGTGCTCTTATCAAGTGCTTATCCCTTTGCTGAGAACATGAAAAGGCTCGTTCTGACCATGTCACATCCTTCACATATCTCAACACAGGCTGAAGAACTGCTGCTGCACTTGAAGGATGAGTGTAGGCCTAGATCCTTATCGTGACAAAACGCTGAGATCTGTTCCTTGAACCATGTTAGTACAACAGCCCCTTCTGATATCTACCAATACGCAGACTTTATTGCAATAATCTTCTGTTTATACTGAAACTGGTCAACATTTGCATGCTTTCTCTTACCAAAAAGTAGCATAATTCAAGTTTAATTGATTTAAAGGGGTCATATGTTGCTAAAAATAACATTATTTTCTGTATTTGGAGTAATGCTAGTGTTTATGCAGTTTCAAAACACATTATTTTCCACATACTGTACATTATTGACTCTCCTCTAAGCCCTGCCTCCTGAAACGGGTACATTTGAACAAAACGTATGACTTAGTACAAAAAAAGTAGTTTGACTTTCATAATGGCAGACAGCATCTCCAGAACATGGCGCCTGCAGCAACACTACAGACAGAATAATACCTCCGCCTTCTTTCTCTGCATAAACATTTGGGTGGTGTTTGGCAATAAACCTAGCCTGGGCACGCCCATACTTCCTGTGACGCTTCATTCAATTTCGCAAGCAGTTAGTCTGGCAAAACTGGATGAAGTCAGTTATAATTTTACTTAATTTTTTTTTTTTTTAATTTAGTCACTCCATAATTCGAAAGCAAACTATAAATTTTGACAGTTTTTTGGGGGAATAAAATGTTATTATCAAGCAAATTATATAGAAACAAATCCCTCTGTAAAAAGGGATAAAAATATAAAGATTGCTTTTTGTAAGTACTACTGAAGTGGAGATATATGATGCAAAAAAGGTGTTCTCCAGTCATTGCAAAACTGTAGTTGGGCCACTGATGCCACATGGACTGTTTTACCAGATGGCTCTCTGATATCATCAGAAATAGCTCTTATGGGTTTGGAACGACACGAGTAATTAATAACAGAATATTCATTTTTGGGTGAACTAACCCTTTAAAAATATGAATTATAGTTGAATTCTATTGACACAATCAGATAAAGTGCTATAAGAGAAACACTTAACAGTGTCTTTTCGATGTTTGTTTCCCCACTAGTCTGAAAAAAACCCCAAAAACCTCAAATTTGACAGATGCAGGAAAAAACAAGGTTTTGCCCGCAGTGTCTCCCCTGAAGCAGACTTTGTTCTTTATAACCTGGCAGATTGTTTACATGCACGGCTATATTACACACTAAAGAAAAGGTCAAATAAAAAAAAAAATAGTGCCCTTTAAATAACGACAACCCATTTAAAAAACAAAAAGGCATAATCACATTTTCTTATTTTACATCATTTTAAGCCATTCAAGCCCGTACAACATATTTGTAGCCAGGCGTAGCAATAGCCCAACAATGTCTTAGCAAACACGATAAAATGTTCGTGAAATTCCAATGCAGCGTTCAAACTATACTTTTTGATTTTTTCCTCTGGAGGAGGTCATCTGTCTTTCGCATGTCAATAAACCTCTGCACGTGGTTAGAAACGCATGTTGTTCTGTGAAAATTGGAAACTGTATTGATTCCTGCAGTATGATGTATCACTAAGTTATTCTCCGAGATATACAGCATCATTAATCAGCATGATGTTGGGTGATGTTGCTCTTGCTGGCCAGTGTGACCTCTAGATTAATCTGTCAGCTAATGGATTCAACCTGGTGCGCGACAGGGAAACGATTGTCCGTGCTCTAAGGCCCATCTGTTCTCCGGAGCAAGTTTGTGTGGGTGGGTGAGTGTGCAAATGTTCAGAAGTGCGATGGAGACAATTGAACTACATCCATCAGGGTTATTATGAGTGCCACCTGATGTGGGCTGGTCAAGATTTTCTGTCTTACATGGAGATATGATAGGAGATGAGGTTGAGGGCACCGAGGTCATATGCAATGAAAATGTGCTACATCCCAAGGTCATGAAGGCTACGGCTGACCATATAATACATCTCAAAACAGATTTGAAGGATTGTGATCAGTAAATATTTGAATTGCATTAATTCTGAGCAATATTCAATAAAATTGACCTTTTATATATACTGTATAATTCAAGAATGTGATGAGAATACCCTCAAATTAAAGCTCAGAGTGTTCGGGTTTATACTCATTATAAAACTGTAACTTAAATATGTTTGGTCAGCAGCTACAATAATAAAAAATTGTGACTGCATCCAAATATATATGTGCTTAACTGTATGTGTTTATGTATGTTTGTGTGTGTATTTACCACAATTCTTCAAAATATCTTGTGTTAAATATAAGAAAGATACAGGTTTGGGACTTGTGGCAGAAATGACTGCCTCTGTTGGTTTACTGCTATACTAAAACTGCAGATTGCAGATATGTTTTTTGCTTATGGATATGCTTTTAAAAAAAACTGCTTGGGAAACAAATTTGGTTTTGATTTCGCCTCGATTCAGAAAAAAGTCTTATGCAGCAGAAAGCAGCTGTGACATATTGTCCCTGCAGGAATTTTTACAGAATGAATCCGATGGATTGTGACAATCATCATATTCAGCGCTTGATACATGTTGCCAACTTGCACTGGAGATTTCTGAACTGAGACCAGATCATATCTGAGCTTGTCAGTCAGGAGAAATCTACAACTAGATCTCTGTACTGCAGAGGAAAGGCATTTGAGCACGAAAGGTCTCATGTCAGACTTACTTCTTGCTGTAGTATTTTCTGTTTGAGTGAGGGATGTTTGACCTTTTCCAGGGTGTATGTTGCACCACACCACATGACTCACTATAGCTGTTTAATGATGTAGAAAAGTGGTACTACTTTAAAGTATGATCTCATTTGTTAAAGCTGCAGTCCGTAACTTTTTTGTATAACAAGCGACTACACCGTGAATCCATTTTTGGCTTGAGTAAAAGCCCTGAATAAAAGAAAAAGACTCAAATCCTAAGGATTGACTAATGATCTTCGGTTGACAGTGAGGTAAGTAACCTACAAAATCCTGTTACAATGCTGCAGCAGATTAAAATGCTGCGTGCAAGTTCAGGTAAATTTAAAAACGTGCGTACACGAGCTGAGACCAGACGTGAGATTCATCCATATGGCTAAATTCCAAGTTTTGCATAGAATTGACCAAACGCCCAATTGTTTGTTCTTTGTTTGTTTAGTAAATGAGGCCCAATCTGTATTGTTAAAGGTATATTTCCCCCCTCAAAATTTAAATTTACTCCATCTTCGAAGCATCCTAGGTGTATGTGACTTTCTTCAATCTTTAAATGTAATAAACACTTTTCTCCCATGTTTGCTGTCTGTGTAAATCGGAAGCAGTCCCGGCGGATGTATGCATCACGCGCGTCTCTGGGAAATGTAGTTTCAAAGACAACAATGCTTCCTTACTTTAGTCTCCTATTGGCTTATATTAAAATCCTCCTACATTTTTCCTTACCAATCCTCGGACTGTGCTTCTCACTCATGACTTGTTTTGTTCTCTCTCAGAGCTCATCACTAATCACACGTCATCTTCCGGGACTGCTTCCCATTTCCACAGACAGCAGACCTGAGAGAAAAGTCACATGAGCCTATAATGCTTTAAAGGTGAGTAAAAGACAGGATAGTTTTCATTTTTGGGGTGAACTATACCTAGCGCTATATAAAGGTGACTTGACTGGTTCTTGTTCAGTTCTTTTTATTAACCACTAGAGCACCTTAGGTTATGGCCTGCAGCTTTAACATTAAAGGTGACTAAAATCTAAATGTACAAAATCTGAAGGTTTTAAGTGCTAAAATCAGGTCCCCGGTGCATCTACCAACCAAGGAAGTGTGAAAAAGATTTACCCAGTAACTTTGTGTTACGTTCGGTGCAGTGTACGAAGGAGAGCACAGGAGACTGAGATTAGCTCTCCCTGCCACATTTCAAGTATATCATCAGTAGACACTGGACTGGAATCTCTAAGGAACGGGATCTCTGGAGTGAGAGAAGGAATCAGCAAAGTGGAATCCTTGAGGAACAGGAGGAGATCATCAGGTTGTGTCTCGCTGATAGGGTTAAAACATGGCGGAATGATGATAGATTAAGAAATTCGATCACAGGTCTGTGGCAATCACTAGAAAGAACTAAATTAAACAATTCAGTCCCATCCAAAAGCAGAGGTTGATGTAACAATCGCTTCAGTTCACCAGATAAGAATAGCTCAAAAACTCCTCCATGTACTGCTCCAATGGTTGCTTACCCTGCTGGATCTGGAGGAGATCGCCTTCTGCCCCTTCCATCTCATCGTTCGGTGCAGTGGACGAAGGAGAGCACAGGAGATTGTAGCTTGCAATAACATAAAGTCTTTTAATAAATCAACACGTGGAGAATCCACTCAAAGTAACACATGCAACATTAACATTGACGGACAAACTTGAACTCAAAAGACATGGTATTTAAACACAAGGGCTAATGAACTAAAGAGGCGTACAGCTGGGGAAACACAGGTGGGATCGAATGAACTAATAATCACACATAACCACATGAACAACCAAATATGGGCAAACAGGAACTGAACTAGAAAGGAAACCAAAACAGGGAGACATGAAAACTAAACCAAAACAGACAATAAACGTAACACTTTGTTTTAGTTGTGTTGTGGCAAAGGGATCTCATAATATAAGAGAAGTGCATTTATTGATTTATTTACTGCAACTAATATTGATTCTGCAAATTAAAGAAAACGTTTACTTTACATGTAATGAATCTAAAATATGTATGAACGTTTCACTTTATGAAAAGTTACAAAAAAATGTAGTTTTTCATGATATTCATAATGATATTCTCAATGATTTTTGAGATGTACGTGTGTGTCACAGATTAGGTCTATGAACTTCCATTTATTCACCACAAGATGTCATTATCCAACACACAGACTCTCACACTACACAGACTGCTTCACATGACCCTGGATTGCATTTCCCATCACACTTTGCGCACAGCTGTAACCAATCACTCACCTGACAGCAATCTCACAAACTATTTAACACTCACTCAGTTCCCGTTCAGATCGCAGAGTATTGTTTGTGTTTATTGCTCTCCTGGCTCTCTAAGGAGCCATTTTCCTGTTTCAGTTTCTAATTCTAGTCTTAGTCTAGTCTAGTTATGTTTCCTGATTTCCTAGTTCACATATTTTGGACTAACCCTTTGCTTGCGGTTTCGGACTGTGTTTGCTCCTCATCTGGACTTTTGCTCCCGTTTACGGATACTTCTCTGGTCTAGCTCTCTAGATTATGTTTGCTGTCGCCTGACTCAAGCCCATTATAGGATTGCTATTCAGTCCTGTGCATACCTGTTTGCATTTTTTTTTTGACCCTGCCAATGTTTTGACTACGTATATAAATAAAAGCTTACATACATATATATATATATATATATATATATATATATACACAGTACAAAATTTGTGATATTTACATTTTAATCTCAGGATCACACAGGACTTTTAAATTAAAATATCCTCTCTGCGTGTGTATGTGGTAAAAGAAAACCATTACCTCATACAATGCACAATGAACTTTAACCCTTTTAGAACAAAAATGCAGATGCACATTTCTCACCCGTTTAAAAACAAGGACAGACTGCTCCATTGCTGAGGGTAACCTAGCAACAGTTCAGAAGTGATGCAGGATGAATGTTTTAGCACAAATCCCAGGACACTGGAGTCTGAGAGACATCTACTCAAAATCTAGACAGCCACACTGATAATCTATTAAACTGAGTTGACTTTTATACACCTGGGCTTGAGCTGGAAATCAGCATCTGGGGCAGTCAGTGCCCTGCAATGTGTAGAACCTCAAACAGACATTTCTTAAGGCTTCTTGAGGCTTTCTTCTCCTTGTAAAATTTTTATCTTTAACATTCTGTGTCTATCTTATGTTTTCTCTGTCTCTTGCATTAAGTATCAGTAATATCAGCATATTAGAATGATTTCTGAAGGATCTTGATGTTGGAAATTAAAATTACATTTTAAAATATATTAAAGTAGAAAATTGTTATTTTAAATTACAATAATATTTTACGGTATAACTGTAATTTTAAATAATCTAATTTTATTATAGTTTAATTTTTAATTTTATAATTTTAATTTTATCTAATAAACTGTGGTCGTTTAAATTTTTTTGAGTGATGTAAACCTTTAGATAATGAAGAATCAAGAAACTCAAAATATTATGAGCCAATGATGCTGCCAAAACGTGGATTTTACAAATGCAGAGATACAAAATCCATATGTCATACGGCTGTGGCATTATTGTTTCTAATCTATGGGATTAGTTTGCAGGATCAAGTCTGAATGAATCTCTTATTCAGGTCACAGTCAAATGTTTATGGGTTGGTTTAAATGCTACATATTTCAGGGAAAACCTAAAGTGGATTTGCTAAACCCTAAATAAACTAAAGAAATCTTATGTGACACAGAGTTGCACAGTGCACGGAAATGAGAAATAAAGTGAAAAGTACTGAAGAAATGACAGAACAATTATAAGAAATAGCAGTATAATTTCATGCTAACAAAACAAAAACGTGTGCAGGATGTCACTTCTTGTAAACTGTGCCCATAATGCCATCATTGTCAATGATAATCCCCATTAGAGTTTACAAAACAGTGACGATGACTTCCTTTCTTCTGCCTGGCTTTAGTCTCTCAATGACAGTCAAAATAGAAACCATGCCTCATCACCTAAGGGAAGCAGGGAGTCAATCAATGTGCAATCTGAGGCTCCATTCGTCTCTCCTTAGTCGTGGCCTAATGGATAGAGAGTCGGACCTGTAACCCAAAGGTCATGGGTTCGAGTCCCAGGTCCGGCAGGGATT
>JAUYWG010000047.1:4706727-4725045 GCA_034779775.1 Enteromius afrohamiltoni | reverse complement strand
GAGTCTGCCGTGCACCCCGTGCGGCCCCCTGAGTCTGCCGTGCACCCCGTGCGGCCCCCTGAGTCTGCCGTGCACCTTGTGCGGCCCCCTGAGTCTTGCGCGCATCCCGTGCGCCCTCCTAGGCGCCCTCTGGACTCTGTGGCCCCTGTACGCCCCCCCGGGAGTTTCTCCAAAAAAAAAAGTTTATTTAATATTTAATTTCAATAATAAATCCTATTTATTTAACAAAAAATGTTTAATTTTCATTAATTAAAAGACTAATTAAATTTGGGTTGAACTTGTTT
Source organism: Enteromius afrohamiltoni (assembly GCA_034779775.1). Classification (NCBI taxonomy): domain Eukaryota; kingdom Metazoa; phylum Chordata; class Actinopteri; order Cypriniformes; family Cyprinidae; genus Enteromius; species Enteromius afrohamiltoni. The sequence continues at coordinate 4,724,761 of JAUYWG010000047.1, read as the reverse complement.
ACTGTTTTCATAGTAAGCCCAGAGCTTCCTAAACGCGGGAGTTAGAGATTAACCGCTCTAAGGAAATAACGAGGAGAATATCAACATGCAGTAAACGGTAAAACATACAAAAAAAAAAAATTAAGTTTAAGGTAAAAAAACAGCAGCTGTGGTTGCCGGAATTTGATTAAAAAAATACGGTAACAACATTTTAGTTTAGTTTTACGATTTTAAGTTAAATTTACAGTTAAATACCGTAATTTCATGAACTGATATAATGTTAATATACCAAGCTATTAAAGCACTGAAATCTGTTGTGTATGTTTGAAATACACGGATAAACACCAAATGCAGCTGATTATGAAAAAGTCACATGATGTACCAAAGCCCATCACAAGCAGCTTAATATGAGCATATATAGAAGGAACTCACCATCATGATGACTCATTAAACTGAACTATATAATAAACATTCGTTTAACAACATTACATGTAACATACAAACCCAATAAACATAACTGATAAGAAAAAAAAATTAGGAGAAACAGTTATTTCAAAGAAAAAACTTTGAAAATTTATTCAGGTAAAGTCAATATTTAAGTTTTTTTCCCCCTGTACATTTTACAGGAACTTACCATTTAACAGGTTTTTACCGTAGCATTTTTCAGTTTTTTTTACTGTTAAAATTACAGTCGTTTTTTTACAAATGAGACAAAATGGCCATTTTTAAGTGAACTAAGTGAGGGGAGGTGGATGGTGAAAAGGGTTCTTTAGATTATTAAGACACTAAAAATGGTTCTTGTTTACTAAAGGATTCTTTGGGAAAAGTACCTTTATTTAAAGAGTACGGTTAGTCTTTATTTTATTGGTATTAATAACTGTAACTACTTCTTGAACATTGGCATTTACGTGGGCACATATGAGGTTGTGATCGAGATCTTCTCACCTCGTGAGACAGGTAGAAAGCTGCGATGCCCAGGGGCCAGAAACAGCAAAGCATGGAGAAAACACTGAGGCCCAGGTGGTCCCTCGGAGGCATCAGGAGGAAATTGTCTTCACTCTCTGAGTCACTTGAGTACTCACTCTGCAGAAAACACACAAAACACTGAATGAATCAGATGACAGAGCGGCTTTTCATCTAACTCTCAATTTCACATCTCTCTGCTTCTTTTCAGGGAAAATGAAGAAAGTGGATTAATAATGGCAACAAGCTTGTAGGAGGCCTGAAACTTCTTTCTCACATGGGGTCAAAGTCAACAAAGCAACATTTTGGAGAGTTAAAATCTATTTCATTTCTTTGCTTAATGTACCTGGGGTTTCTTTTGTACAACATTTAATTACATGCTTTTCCAAAAACTTAACAGAATACAATTCTTCCTTACTGCCTATTTTCTTTTTAAGGAATTAAGAATATTCTGTATCCTTAAAAATATGTTCTTATCTTTTTAAAAGATTTTTCTAAAGACAAAACCCATTGTAAATTTTCTTCGGACCTGGCTCCATACTACTATGTACTGTAATGTGCATACTTTTTATGATCCAGTCAGTTAACAGTGAGAAAACTCTTTTCTTGAGGAATATCTTTGAAGTATTTCACTTTATGTCAGTAGAAATGTGAATGCAGAATTGTGTTGCACTACATATGCAGCCCTTCATCTTTTGACAAAAAAAAAGCACAATTACAAATCTTTCAATCCTGTAAGTCATTCTGAATGCTGTATAGTGAAAAATATTTTTTTTTTACCATCACCTCTACTTTTTACCATCAGACAAGAACATGTTCATGCGTATGTAATCATAGCTTGCGTGAGTTAATGGTGTGCCGATGAATGTTGTTTCTTTCACCTCTACACGAGGACACAAACAGCTTGCACAACCTGGCTCTCTTGTCACCAATTTGCAGCAAAATGCCCTCTGCATATGTTAACACATCGAGGGCAAAGCAAACTGCAGCGCTCGGACGACAGTGCGCTCTCACACAGCCTGAAAGAAAATGGCTGGAAAGAGATTTTTGTTTTCTTTTGTGCACAAGAAGTATTCTAGCAGCTTCATAAATTTAAAAGGGTCATACGATGTGATTTCAAACTTTCATTTCTCTTTGGAGTGTAAGACTAAAGTCTCAAAAACATAGAGATATTGTTAATAAAATTTATGACTTGTCCACGCCCCCCTAAAACAACTCATTTAAACACGCCCCCACTTTTCTACGTCACAGAGTGGGTTTATTTTCAAACACCACCCAAATGTTTCTAAAGAAACATTTTTTTCTGTCTGTAGTGTTGCTGCGGGCGCCATGTTCCGGAGACACTGTGTGTCGTTGGGACACGACTAGAAATCAGTTGTATTTACAACACTGTTATAGAACAGTTCAGCATATTCACAAAGAACAGACTCATAAAACCTAGAGAGTAGTCTACGCTGCCTGTGCACAAAGACTATAAAGTAGAACAATTTTGCCTGTTTTGACATCGCAGCTGGCCGATTCGGTATTGTGTTCGTTTCTCCTGAATTGCTTGTGGGTGTTAAAAAGTGGAGAGATATGCTTCAAACAGATGTTTACTGCAAACGTCTCATCGGGATTTTCTATGCTGTCGTTGTATGTTGCAAGCCGTTCTGTTGTTGTGGGGACATTTCCATGCCCCGAAACGTGGCGCTGAACCAAACAAACTGTGATTGGTTGTTAGACATGTCAGTCAAACAGCCTTATGGGCGGGCCTTGACCAAAGAAAGCAGCTATGAATTCCAGACCTTCAACCGTCAGTCCGAAGGTCTGGTTACTTGTCTGGCAGACTAGTTCCACCCCTGCTCTAACAAATATACCCTGTAGCTTTCAAATAAGCCTTGACTTGATTAGCTGGATCAGCTGTGTTTAAATAGAGTTGCATCTAAACTCTGGAGGGCTATGGCCCAAGTAATGTCGGGTTGATACAGTCATATTAAATTAAGCATTTACAAGGAAGAAATAAATGAAAACTTTTGGAATCATAAATACTGATTATTCTGCTGTATATGATGCCACGATTGCCAAAGAAGTTTAAAATATTAATAAAAGTTAATTTAATATTTAATTTAAATAATTAATTAAAAGACTAATTAAATTTGGGTTGAACTTGTTTACTGTTTTCATACTTTTATTACTTGTGGAAAAACTAGAAACACAATTTTAAATAAGTAAAGAATGGCATTGATTTTTGTACATTTTATTTTTGTTCAACTTTATTATATAAATATATATTTTTATTGTTTTTGTAATTTTCACTGGTATTGGTACGGAATACAGAAATTTTAGTACCGTGACAACTTAAACTTTTAGAACCTTCTAGTACAGTAATGGGGAAAAAGGCAAAAGTTCATATAAAATACAATATCATAAAACTGATACATTTTGCCATGAAAAGTTTCCCGGGAATGTTTTTGTAAGATTCCACTGATTCATTCTGATGCATGAAATGTTTGTGAAACACGAAACCCCTGTCCTTCACCAGGAGTGTATTTATACAATTATATTCACTTATACATACAAGGACAATGCAATAGCTGTTTTAGCTAAAAGCTATATTTCACTTGCAGTCTCTAATTCAAGGCAGCGTTTAGAAATTAAATAACAAATGGATTTTAATATTCTTTTGATTGTGTCATCTGGGTACACCATATTTCTTATCATGCAAATGCGATGAATTTGCTCAGATTGGCTTTTGCTGTGAAGTTGCTCTGATAACCTGGCACATCGCTTTCCAAACGCCGTGTCATATGATGCAACGTGCGTGAGGATGAAACGATGTAAGTGTGTGTGTGTGTCTGCATAATAGGAATGTCAAGTGTTCCATTAATTTGATTCCGGAATGAACTTCAAAAAGCCCAGAGCTTCTAAAGGCTGCGATTATGAAAGGAGGCATGTTAGAGTTCTCTCTGCAGGTAAAGCGGCAGATGTAAATTCACTTCTCACAGAAAAAAATAAATAAAAAATGAAGCACTTGTGAAAGCAATAAGGGAAAGTGTCACATGAGTCATCGGAGCGGCTGCACATGCTGTCCTGTGCTGTATGATGTGATGTTTTTCAGGCTAGTGCAAATCAGATTTTCATTCCCCTCGTTTAATAGGCTGATTAATCTCTCCATAAATTGCGTTTTTGATTAGCTCTTAATGTTGTATTATGAAATACCCAAAAGAGATATGAGAGTGCCTGCAGAGGGTGATGCGGTGTATTCAGCTGTAATTGAACGATCACAACGCGCTGAAAGCGTTCACATGCAGCGACAGTTTCCTAAAATGTATTTTCCATGAGAATTACAAAAGAATCTACCGCGAGTAATATTTTCCATTAAAATGAAAAAGTATAGGCGATGATACAATCATTCACATAAAATGTTTTTCAAACCCAATGGAAGCTTTTTTTGTGACAGTATGAAAAAATAAATAAAGTAATTGTGAAATGGTAAATAAGGTGATTTTTCTTAGGACAATTCTGTCCCTTTTTTCGCATCATTTGGTCAACATTCTCTAAACTACATAAACGTACACCTTGCAATTCAGAGTGTATTTTTCACAACTCTGACTTTTTTGAGTGTCTTTTCTAAATTCTCATTTTTGTTTCCACCAGAGAATTAAAAAAAAGGGTTATTACAGCTTATAGCAGCTTATTGGCAATTTCCTCCAATTACATGCTTATAAGTTAATGTTTATTGCAAGTTAAAAACATCTTGCAGTTATGAATGTATCTATATATATATATATATATATATATATATATTAACAGCTCTTTTCCATACAATGACAGTTAAAAATTATAATTCAATAAAAAATGATGACAGCTAGAGATTTAGAGATAATTATTTTCAAGCTAAGGTCAATAACCAATAAATGACCTCTATTAATATACAAAAAATATATTTAAAAAAATAAAACAATAAAATATTGTCTAAAAAATATGATTTATTGTCAATACATTTTTGTCTAAAGATAAAACACAAGAAATTACAATTCTACAAGACAAGTCCATTTATGCTTCAAAAAATAAACCTAAAGAACAGTAAGAAAATACATGTGCAGCCAAGAGCCAACACTGAAACAATATAATCCTTAACAGTATATGATACCTTTATAGTATGTTTGGTATTTTATTTATTTTATCTCATGAAGATGCAGTCACTATTTCTTGTTGTTAAACGAACAGCAGGAAGACGTTATTATCACTATACTAGTTTTTTCGATCGTTTGTCTTAATGACGTAGTCGAGGATGGAACTCCTTTTATGGGCATTTCTCTCTAAAGCACACACAAGAGTGAGATTGCAGTCATGCACTTGAGACTTGCATGGGAAGAATGTCTCCAAAGAAATGTTTTTAGTTGTAACGGCTAACCTTGTTAAGCCTTCCGAATGAACCAGGGGTTTTGTGAATAGTGGATGCCCTGGAGCACAAGGTTTATAAACAAGGCCCAGTTCGATACTGAATTTGTACATTGTTTGACACTGAAAGATGCAGCGGTCCCAGCTATAAAAGATCACACTCAGGATTCAGAACTGCGGATTGTAAGTGAAACGGCATCATGTCTGTGTTTTGTTGGCAATTTGCGTAAGTGCTCATCACTCTTTAGCTCCGCCCACACCCACCTTGCCCCAAGGAGCTCGGCTTATCTCTGAGAGAATCGTAAAGCTGTATCTAAAACTAAAGACTTTTTGGAGATATGAAGGATGCAGTACTGCTCTATGGATGTGGGAGTTATGCCCACTTTAAATCAAAGTGATACTTTAACATCTGCATGTTTCTCTGTGCTCTCCACTGGCCAATCACGCAGGATCTGTGAATCTGGCCTCAGGACAGGTGGTGCAAACAGGCGGGCAGCAGCAGGAAACTGGCTCTCCAGACCAGCTCTCTTTACACTCTCTACAGCCTGGCAAGAGCTCCAGACACGTGCTCGCTCAGATCAGCCGCACCATATGACAGGGTGCTGTTAAAGTAGGGGCAGAGATGGAGCTCACACCTGCCTTATAGCTCTGGATATACAGTTTACATTGGTAAGAATTACCTCTAAACCAAACTGTTGTGTGGTGCATACATTATTTGAAAAGACAGAAAACCCATCTGGCTCTGTTACAAAACCTAGTCTGGTCTACGTATACATAAATGACAATTTGACAATATGGGACCTTATCAACACCTAAAATAAACCTCCAAAAAGGTGTATAATATGGGACCTTTAACATGCAGTCTCTCACCTCAAGTTCTTGAAATTCATCATCATCATCATCTACATCATAGGAGAGCGTCTGGATCTTGGCATCTTCCATTGAGAGATCCAGCAGCTTGCTGTCTGTGAACAGAATCTCGTCTTTAGTGACAGCAGAGCCAGACGAGGCGGGGGTCATCTCCTCAATGAAGGTGGTTTCGCAGCAGTCCCCCACCTCTCCCCATGCCCTCAACACGCTCTCGGGGTACAGAAGCAGGTTGGGTCTGTAGTAAGGGTCTATAGCCTGGGGCAGGGCGCTGGGGTTGAGCAACTGTGGGGGTCCTCGACCATCCGGTGTCCTGTTTATGTCCTTGGACACCACATGGCCTTGGTACTGTGGGGCAGAATAGACCGACACCAGTCCTTCCTTAGTCTCCACCATCAGGTTGTGGGTATTGATCAGACCATTACGTTTGCAACATTCATGTCCCAAGTCTGCACTCCCCGCTAACGGGGTCTTCCCTTGAGTAAGAGGGTCTTTCTCATCTGCCGCTCCTGTTTCTAGTCTTGTCCGGACCCCTTTCTCCATGCTGGTCTGTTCTGGAGGAAGCCTTGCCTCATGAATGGCTTTTTGGAGGCATGAGGTTCAAGTGTCACTCCTCTCTTTCCTGCAAAAACCACATCCGTCTGGTTATAAAACTGAGAATTCACAGTATAATGAAAAACATATGTTGGTGAAAATGGGTCATTCCTGTTATATAGTGACTTTTCTGTCTCTATGAGTTATGTACTCATATTTTCTCTAAAATAGTCACATATTTGTTCTTAATCACTTAATATTTCGGGGGGTTTTTTTAAACCTTTTAATGCATTCAATTTCATCATCTCCTCAGTGCAAAGTAATCAACTTCCACTAGAAATATAAACCATGAGATGATAAAAACCTCATAATATTTTAAAATTATGTTATGGACTAGGCTAAACTTCATCTACTCATACATATGAATCATGTCAAAGTATATTTATTTTTGTACAATTTTCTTCATTTACTGTGTATAAACTCATTTTCCACCCTGTTAGGATGTACTTCCTCCATTTCCAAAATAGACTACTATTCCACTTAAATCATTTTTAATTAAGTGGTATAGTTTATTTATTCACCTAAAATTTAACTGTACAAATGGAGGTAAATGTCACCTCTCATTTATAACTTTTTGTTTTTGAAACGTTCTCCTGCTTGTCCGACTCCAGTTCCACCCTGTTAGGCTATATTATGGAGAATTTGTGTCCAATCAGAAAAAATAAAAAACATATAGTTATAAAGGTTATGTTAATCTGTAAAAGGATAAAGAGCTTGATCACTGAAAAAAAATACAGATAGAATATTTTCCCCCCTGTTAGGTTTTTACAGACTGTGAAATGTGAAACTAATAGGGTGGAAATTCTAATAGAATGACAAGCTTGGCCAGAATGTGTTCCATATATTTAAACATGTCACTATTTTGGTAGAATAATAAGAACATTACTGTGATATATGTGTGTGTGTGTATATATATATATATATATATATGTATACGGGTCAAAGAAATCAAGATGTCTGCAATCAATAGAAATTCACAAAAGTGATTTTATGTCCATATAAAGCATAAGTAAAGTGTCTACTTAAAGTTTCCAATAAGTTTTTGGAAAATAAAGTGTGAAAATTTGGTTGAAATAATTTTACACTGTCATCTAGTGTAACATAATATTTAGCTTATTCTGACTTGTACATACTAAAATAGAAGCACCTTAAATTTTATTGTGTTATTCAAAACCCTACAGCCAGGTATACACAAACTTTCTTATCTGCTAAGTTCAGTAGTGTGCCGAAGAGAATGCTGGGGGCACAGAACGGGTGCACAGCATCCTATAATCTGATTTAGAGTCTACTGCCATGAGTGCGGAAAATCCATCACACCATCAGCAGTGTCCTGTAAGCAATTAGATGCTTCAGTGCAGGAGCTCTACTGTACGTGATCGCAGTTTTAGTGTTTTCCTCAAAATCATATGCAGAGCCACAGGAAAAGGAAAAGCCACCCTCCAAGGAAACATATATCAGTTTAACGGGGGCGGTGTGAAAACATCAATACCACATTAAAGACTCCATGAATATAACATTGAACCTATATATCAGCTAGGCCGTTAATTCAATGATATTTACTTGCCTTCAGATTATCGGCACTGTGTTAGGCCTAATTAACTGAGGTGTCCACACTTGTAAGACCCAAATTCTGCTGACAGCTTTGTCAATGTTTCTGAGTAAATGTTGTATAAATGTTTCTTTTCTGTTCATTTGTATTACGCAGCCTATGCTATAAGACTAAAAAATGTACTGGCTATTTGTTTACAATGACTGTATCAAATGCATAAACCAAACAAACTAGTCTGCTATTCCTAGCCTCTATAGGTGACATATAGGTGTTTTTTTAAATATAAGTAATGTAAAAACATGCACAATAAGTGCATTGTAAAAAAATATTAATTTAAATGTAAATAAACAGTAATTAATATAAATATAAAGTGGGACCCTAATATTCACAAAATAGAAATGAATGAATAATAACAGAAAATGAGGTGAAATAACTTCTAAACTGGCACAGTTATCAGCTGATGTGGAAAATGATGACTTTTTGATAGATTTTCTCTTAATAACTAAACAGACCATTGATTTGGGGGTTCTGAGGTGTTGAGTAGCCATTGAAAATATTCCTTCAGTCAAAAAATGGTTGCAACACAAACACACACACATGTATATATTAAGACTAAATGAATATTTTCAATGACTACTCAACACCTCATGATCCAAAACCAATGGTAATATATATATAGAATACAAAATCAGAAATTGAATCAACTCTGTCTCCTTCTACTCTGTTGAATCTAGAATAGATTCAAAATTGGTCCGTTTTCACCTGGGAGATAGAAAGCCCGTAGTGGATCTCAAGTCCAGTCATATTATTACAGTTTTTTCCAGACGCTAAGACCCATTTCTCAATACCTAGTTCACTTTTGCAAAACTCTTCACACAATTCTCCTAACCAAGTTTCAGCTCGGCAAAGCAGTTCATTTCACATTCAAAATGCACTACAACTACCAAAACACTTTTTTCACTTTATTCTAGAACACTAGCAGAGGTTGGCAGCCGACAAACACACTTTGTCTCCCACTAAAACAACGAGCTCAGAAACACTAACAACATGCAGCATTACACAGTGTTTTCTCGTGTGAAACAAGAACACATCTCTGTTTATAACTGCAATAAATATTGTTTATAACTGCAATATATGTTACTGGAATGAATCAGACACGACGCAGAATTCCTCAATATTTGATGTTTATTATTTATTTGTATTTTTTTGCAGTAATTCCAAAATACAAGAATTTGTATACACACCATCCACTGATGCAGATACGTGATGCAGACCGGCGTTTAGTCCGAGCGGTGAGAAATGTATGCATCTTGCTTGGCAAATTACAGTACACAATATTAATTAGGCCTAATTGTTTGGGGAACCTGTATAAAAACTAACTGTATACCGCTGAATGACAACACATGACAATAGGCCGTGATTATTTAGCATCACCCCTCCTTATTGTTTTTCAAAGCAAGATCAAGGGAACATTATTTATTTATTTATGTAATAGACTACATGATTTTTTTTTAAATCCAATATTATATAACTCTTATTTTCTCTCACTATCACTAAAACATAATCTACCACTGCAAGTGTATTCTGAAAAATCAAGGCAAACAAACAGCCCTGCGTCCTAGAGACAAATCTGTCACAGAACTTTGTAAATACGTCCTAGTGCTGACCACATCAATGCAAGATTAATTATTTAACGAGTATGCTCCTTCACCATTGCGGTCATCAATCAATCAACCTGCGCATCAAGTGAGCTCCAGCCTGCTCCTACGCGTAAAATGCACCAGAAAGAGAACAGATCGGAGACGAACCGAGTAAGGTTTCTGCTGCCAGGCTTCAGAAAGGCTGCGATGCACTGATGTCATCTTGGTGCAATCATTCATTTGCTGTACAAGTTCGTGATCAGACTGGTAACTTACCTTCTAAGGTGAGCTGGTATAGCAGTCAGTAAATGTTCATCTGAACAACGAGTAATCTCAACAAGCTTCGAGTCACAGGCTGTATCCGTTTACGGTTTTATTTTCGGAGCAGTAATGCATAAAAAGTGCAAGTGTCCCGTTTTTGTCCCCGTTTGGAGAAGTCATCTATCAAGAGTGAAGGGGGGGAATCACCAGCTAAAAGCTTTCATGCGGACACGATGTCGATTATACTGCATTTTGCCAGGCGTTTTAATACGACTGCGGTAAGACTACTTCTAAGACGCGTCGAGACTGTTGATGTCCAGGCACTATAATGCACCTGCTTTCTCCTTATCTGCGGTCTTTATATGAATCCGCTCGAGTTCCCCTGGGTCCTAAAGATCGCACAGGAAATCCAGGACGTTGAAGATATATAGATCAATTAGTCATTTTCTTTGTTTTATCCAGCCACAGTCTAAAAAGACAAAGCATTAATGCTGTCTACTATCTTAATGTCAAAAACTTGCATGCTGTTTACTGTTTTTTAAGATTTGTGTTTAAGGAACAGCCTTTTTCGGTAACACTTTACAACAACAGTACATAAATGATCATATACTAATACATTAAGTAATAATTTCTTGACTATAAACTAATGATGAGTTAAGACATCAAGAACTAACTTAACTACGACATGAATAACGCCACCTTAATTACATGTTAGTTACTGTATGTTAGTTAATGCATTAATTAACAATTTATGGTAAACTAAATCAAACATGCTTTAATGGCACAACATTGTTCATAGATCTGCCACCTGCAGCGTTCACAAACATCAGTGAATGACAGAGAGCGTCTTTCCATATATGTATTTTACCTAACTCATTAACAAACAATAAAGCGTTCATAATTAAAAAACAACTTCATCTCATCCTGGTTTGAGTGATGCTGTCCTACAATAACGTTTTTATTATAATTAACCTGACACAATTGATGATTATCGCTTTGGTTATGTTATAAATCGGTGTACTGTCATTATATCATTATAAGTCAGGTGTTTCTCTTGTGCTCTTGCTCTTCTTTTGGGCCACTATTGCCTATTGTCAACTTTCCTCCTACCGTTCAGTTCCTTCTCCATCCAAATCCAGCCACAGGACCTCTGCTCTTCCACTTCTTTACAAACCCCAAAAATCTGATTTAGATGAGCTGAATATACAGCTGCAGGGGGCAGCTAATTAATGCAGTAACTAATGTGTAATTAAGGGGGCGTTATTCATGCAGTAATTCATGTGAGTCATGTCGTAGTTAAGTTAGTTCATGATTAATACATGTCTTAACTCATCATTAGTTTATAGTCAATAAATAGCTAATTCATGTATTAGTACATGATTATTCATGTACTGTTATTGTAAAGTGTTACCCCCGTTCATTCACACAGAAGCTGCATAGCTTTATGACATAAAACTAATATAAATAGGAGTAGGCCTACTACATTAGGTCAGCTATTTAAATAAGAGTTTGAAGGTAGATGCAATATTTAAGCAAATCTTTATCATACTGTAAAATATATTTCAAACATTCTTAAATTTAGAAGGTGCATCTTGCTGCATGTCCGAATCTTTTCGAAGCCAATCTGATTCCTTTTTATTATTATTATTTAAGCAAGGACAAAATCAAATATGTGCGTAGCAAAATGTTTATTTTCCATAACTGCAGGCCAAATGGTTATCAACATTCACAATCATAATCAAATCCCAGGTATGGGCAAAAGTAACAAGAGCAAGTAACAAGGGCAAATAATAGAAATAGAAGGAAGGGCTGAGGAGATGATTTTGTATAAAGTGGGTGGTTTGCAGAAGTTAGACACTGTATATGAAATTAACTTAACAAAAAAACCTGCTCTCATGTTTCAGAGAGATAATATAAAACTAGAGAGAGCTTAGGCGTTGTTTTTGCAAACTTTATTCAGACCATCAATTGTAACACTGCCATCCAGTGTTTAAAAATCAGAAGACAAACTGTATGTATGTAGATGCAATATTAAAGGTGAATTCCATCCAAATGGGTACAGTTTAGGAGCTTTGAGATGTTTAGTATCATATATTTTTATGTATGTACTGTATATGCACATGCAGATGTATAAGAAACTTCAAATAATAAGGAACAGTGGCTTGCTGGTATAGGGCTAACAATTAGATCCTCGTTTTTGAAAGAAAGTATTTTTACGCTCTCTGTTATTTTCTACTAGAACAGCCTCTTTAATTAAATACAATTTAAAACGGTCTTCTTACTAATAAAGTTAAGGAGTTACTCCTTAGTTTCTCCTACCAAAATATATATATATATATATATATATAATGATTTAAAAAATAATAATAATATATATATTGCTTGTACAGATGCATAGTTTTAATTAATTTATTTATTTTTGCACATGTGGTTTGTTGATAAAACAAGCCTGTTTCAATACCTTTATGAAGTGATTTATTGTTTCGCGTTTTGGAAGTGAGATGAACCATTTGGCCAAGATTCATGTTGGTAATGCAGACTGTATGAACAATTTAGAAAATGTGGTTTCAGTATTGATCAACGCTTGTTGGCGACTAAAATTAAATGAATTAAACGCATCAGCGGCGCTGTTGTTCCTCCACGCCTGAAGATGGCGGTGTTGCTGCACGCAGACATCGGCGCACAGGCGAGCTGAACGCGTACCTGTTCCACAGGAAGCGAGACTGGACTACACTTAACTACACAACAGGCAGCCAAAACGACTTCAGGCTGGGCAACGATACGCTACCACGGAGAAGAAAACTCCATCCACTCCGGGGGAAAGTCGAGAAGGAGGGGAGGCCTTGCAACACCGGAGGTGAGTCCGAGCGGAGCTCTTCGGCTCTCTCGGGGCTTTTTTATGTGTTTTTGACTTAGAGGCCGCACTGACAGCTAGTTACAGCATATGTGCCTTGCTAGCGACTAACTAAACCGCACGACGCTGCCTTGCGCAGATTTCACTCTGTGAAGTTTTGTTTTTTTAGACGCGTCGCGTCACGCTGCCCGCTCGCAGTGTTGATGTTAGCGGCTAACGCGCACTTGCTCAGCTCAGCTCTCTTACCGCATCTTAGGAGAAAAAGCAGCGCGGCTGGAAGGGTCTAGACGCCGTCGGATGCGAGCTCAGAGCGGGCTGAGGTTAGTGGATCCTCCGCTGGGCGCGAGTCAAGCCCGCGGAAACACTTAAGGCCCTGTTTAGCAGCACAGCTAGCGCTAGGATGACAGCAGCTGTGAGAAGTACTAGGGACACATGTTAACTGTCCTTTACGTGAGCTTTATTCATCAACTTTGAACTTTGTTAGAGATAAATGACAGTTAATGTTTGGGTGCTGCTAGCAAACAACGTTTCACCAAACAAAATCCCCCAAAACAAACATCTGTCATTTTTTTTAGTCCCCTCGTGACTGAGTCATAATGAGACGTTAGACAAAATGACTAATATCCTAATCCTAATAGGTAGTTTTGAGCCTTGCATCATTGACCTTTTATGGGAAAATCGCGGGATATGGGATTGTGGGAGTAGTGCATGCCAGAAATGTTAATTTAGCTATTAACTATTTAATGTGACCCTTGAATATAGACATATTTAAGTAACATCCAGCTTGGCATTTTCAGATATACTAGTTTATCCAAAAATGCCAATTCTGTCGTTTGCTCATCTTTAAAAAACACAACCTAGAAATGTCTGTGCCTCCATTCAAAGCCATTTTCACCAAAACCTTGCTGTCGTCATTTATATGAAACGCAAATGAAACCTGACAGTTTAATGGAAACTGAAGCTAAACTCTCTTGTTGATGTGCAGGAAAAGCTTCAAAAAGTTATTTTACAACACAAAAGCACACCAAATAATGTAAGGGAGGGCCGATGAGGTTTCTTCTCGCACGTCAAGCACATTTGAGCCTTTGTTTACCAACTGTGCACTGATCAGTGTTTATGTATGAGTAACGTATGAAGTGCTCTTGTCGTTTCAAAAGACTTATTCACAAAGAACGTCGTCTTTAATGCTTCAGAGCATCAAAGGTTTGGGATTTTTCATTGAATATTTCTATTTGAACCAAAACATACTTCACGTGAATGTAATTTGTAGGAGTACGGATCAAGTGGGATTTACCAGCTGGTCATACAAGACAAAAAATGCATATTTAGCAAGATACCCATAATTTTGTGTTAGTGTTTTTATCGTATGTTAATGTAATAAATATTGCGTAATACAACTGATTTGTATTGTATTTGCCATGCATGTATTTTTTGTTTTTGCCATAAAAATAGCCTTGTTGTAGCATTTAATAAATACTACTACCCATCCAGAAATGAGCAGAGAAGAAGATACTCCTCTTAGAAAACATACAGAGATAATTTTAGATGTTTAATTACAATTTGGAGCATTGGGGTCGCTAGAAGTGCCCTTATTATGGGATGTAACCCGTATAACCGTATTTTTCCAAATCCCCAACGATTGGTTGATTTAATTTAAAGCAGTGTTTGTGTCGCTTTTAACACTTTAAAGCGGCACCTAGTGGAAAAGAATACATTTGCATTTTTATTAAAGGCACAGTTCACCCAAAAATGAAACTTCTGTCATCTTTTACTCATCCTTTAGTAGCTCAGAGTTTCTTTGTTTTGTCGAACACACAGGAAGATATTTGGTTTGTAAGCAGGCTGTTTTGGGTCACCATTCACTTCCATAGTATTTTTTTCCCTACTATAGAAGTCAGTGGTGACCAAAACAGAGACAACAAGTGGGTGTTGAATATGTTAATGTTTCATGTTGATGTCAGCATTAAATGGGCCGTGTTTAAATGATTCAGTTGACTATTTCTTCATACAAGGTCCAGGATGTTTTAATTCACTGAAAGGTCATCCAAAAATCCATAATACTACACTACATTTGTGTGTGAACCTCATTGCTTTAGATGCAGCACGGCTCATTATATCACTCTGTTGTATCCTCAGCTACCATGGTGGGTGAGCGGCGCAACGGAAACCTGCTGGTTCAGCTGGGCCCGAAGCTGCAGGCTTACCCAGAGGAGCTTATCCGTCAGAGGAGGACTCACGATGGGCAGACGGAGTACCTGATTCGCTGGAGCCTGCTTACGGTGGAGGACAGCAGCAGCTCAGGCTGCAGCAACGAGGCGAGCGGCGGTGGCAGCAGCAGCTCGGGCGTCGGAGGCTCCGGTGGCTCCACCTCAGGAGAGAGCAAGAGCGAGAGCATCCTCATGTGGATGTCCACAGAAGACGTCTACGCCAACTGTCCCACTCTGCTAGGCAAGCGCAAGGCTGACTCCCAGAGGCCTCTGCTGGAGGAAGAGGACCGGCCCAGCGGCCAGTTCCCCGCAGACGTCACCTTCGACGAGGGAGAGCTGTTGGACATGAAAGATGACGTGAAGAATCTCGTGCGGCGCGCCCGGAACCAGATGGCCAAGAACAGCGACTTCGGGATCAGCATCACACACACCATCCATGTGCTGAGCGCCTATGCCAGCATCGGCTCGCTGGTAGGAGTCTTCAAAGAGACCGGCGCGCTCGACTTGCTCATGGAGCTGCTCTGCAACAAGGAGCGACAGACTAGACGCAGCGCTGGCAAGATGCTGCGAGCCCTGGCTTCTCACGACGCGGGTGAGTCTGTGGGGGTTTTTTGTGATCTGGTTTCTGCATCCGACTTGTTTTGTTTGACTACCTCCGAATAATCACAGGCCTTTTGAAACCGCGTCCAGTGGCTCAAAGTAAAACTCTCACTTCCTAGGGTATTCCCCTTAAATTAAAAGTAAAAGTAAAGTCGCTTTCCTTGAATACCGCTCAATTCTTCTATGTACGTTGATCTTAATTTTTGATGCAGCAAAATGAAAAACAATGCCCATTGAATATCTATAGCAGCTTTAGGCTTCAACAACCTTTCAAAAGTGTTTAAAAGTACTCAACACTGTACTGCAAAACACAAAAGAAGATATTTTATAGTTTATATCCAAGCTTTTTTGATCACCGTTGACTTCCATAGTGTTTTTTTCCCCTTCAGCCTGGATTATATACACACGTTGAAATAAATATCTTGCTTTTGCCAAATATCTATATAGAAACCAAACATGCATAACGGAACTAGGATCAGAAGTAAATCGGCATCGCCTGCTTTTAGATAGAGCAGTATTTACTATTCAGAGCCACTGACAAGCACCGTCTGAAAGCAGGTAAAGGAGAGTTACTACCAATCACGAAACTGGCTTTACTGACGAGATGCGCAGGATGATGAAGGCTGTGTCTCGGCGAGATATGCATCACAATACAGGGGTTCTGATACTGTAAGAAAGGTCATATATTGGGATATTTTCTTATTTTTTTATATTTTAGGAATAGGACAATAGAAAATAATTTAAGGAAAGCTGTCACTTCACTCTCTGACAGCAGAGGGCGCTGAATAGGTGAAAGGGAGCCGTTACCGGAAACTTCGTAAACGTAGCGGCTGCTAATTGAAACGATTTAAATATTCATTTTTTTGTTAGCAGTGTTCATCATAAATACTTAAATATTTGGTCCCAATATCTTATTATTCTGTCGCACTTTAAATTAGAGCTTCGTTAACAAACTAAATGAGAAATTCTTCTAAACGTTACATATTTAGTAAAAATTAAAAAGTAATTTAAAAACTAATTTTTGCATGAACTCGAGCTAGCATTATTTTTAATTTTAAGATGAATAACTTCTGTGTTAAATGTATCTTTAGTTCATTGATATAACTGTGAAGGGATTCCTATTGTTTTGCACCTAATCCGTGTCATTTTATTGTATTTATTAAACCTGTTAGACTGTATCATGACAACACTTTTTTTTTTTTTGCAACTGAAGGCATTAGCAATTAATCACTGCATGAAAAACTGATACCGGCATATGCTTAATTATGACTGTTTTGTGAAAATAAGCCACATCGCCTAGCCGTACGTATATGGATCCTAGTGCATGTGTATTGAGTTTAGACCACGGGCCGTCAGGTTCCTGTCTCTGTGCTGTGAGGTATTGGGTAATGTGAGTCATCGGTGAAGAGCACCGAGAGAAAGAGAAGGCTGTGTCGTAGCGTGTTGGCAGGGTCTCTAGATTTTACTGAGGCTTTAGGACCCTTCAGGATTGGATGAGATCAGCATATGAGCTCTTTTATCACGCTCAATTGTTTAAAAAAAGCTTCTGCTTTAGAGCTACGTCTAAAATTAGAGCTTAAAGCTAGTGATGTTAATAAATCAGACTCATCGAGGCAAAGTTATCAGATGTTAGCCTACTGTAACTATGATTATTCATGCTTTATTTCCTTCCGGTTCCTCCCCTCATTCTTTTAACTCTTATTCATACGCTTTCACAGGATGTACTCATTCGGCGCTCGTTTCTCTTATTATGAGGCATTTTTGTCATTTACTTCAGAGTCCACAGGCATGTGGCTTATGTTAAGCTGTGATCAGTGCATTCATTTTACTACGTAGATTTATTAATTATTTATGAACTATATGAAATCAAGTAACACTCAAAACCCCATTGTTTCCCATTCAAAGAAAATTAAATTTTAGTAAAAAAAAATTAATATATATAATACATATTTTCTTTCTCTATTTTTTTATATTATATTTAATATAATTTTTATATTTTATATATATATATTTTTTGTTTTATTTATTTATTTTTAATTAAAAGAAAATGTGAAAGTATATAAATATACACAAAAAAGCTAAAATATTTAGTAGTTTGAATATTTAATAAATACAGACATCATATATAACATAATAG
>JAUYWG010000047.1:4680944-4698841 GCA_034779775.1 Enteromius afrohamiltoni | reverse complement strand
GTTTTAAAAAATGCAAGTAAAAATGTAAGATTTAGAAAGTAAAAATTAAAAAATTTTAATAAGTACAAATTTTACAATACAATACAAAAAAAACAGGCGCCCTGCTGACGTGCGCAGTGTGAAACCGGCGTAAACGCGTCATGTTCAAGCACACACTGGACAAGAGATACCAAAAGAAATATACTAAGTATATGTTACATCCTGCTCAAATGTTTTGGGACAACATGTAGAAATTTAAAAATGGGTATTTGTTTTATTTATCTTTACCTTTTTAATTTTAGTTAATTGAATTGAATGCAATTTAATTTTGTACAATTGAGTTTTAATTAGTTGTTGCTCGATTGCTCTGTATACTGTGTCTCAGCTGAGAAATACAGATTTCAGCAGTATTAGTAATCTGTGTGTGCATTTTCCTTGATAACAACCACTTAAATATCGTATGCCAATCAAAATTTTGACCTTAATAATGGCAATGTGACATTTTTCCCAAACTGTGCAGCCCTAGTAAGTACATGTAGTTAATCGATGTTTAGTAGATGTAAGTGAATTTCTATTTTTGGGTGAGCTATTCAAGTCAATAACTGTAGTTATATTTCAGAGCAAAATATCGTGATCTACCATTTCAACTTTAATGCCTTATTCTTTGTTGTTTACATTGCAAGTAGTTTTAAAATAACTTGTCTTTTTCAGTGACAAAGTCTTAAAGATGTTGGTGGAAATGATTGGCAGTCAGCCGAAGGAGAACGCTGTCACTGCTCTGCTACTGACCCGCAGTCTGATGCTGAAATACGAGTGGAGGGTCTCATTCGCCACGGAGGGAGGTGTCAAAGCCATCCTGTGCTGCATGCAGGAGTATCCTACCTGTATACAGGTGCAGCAGATTGCCTTGGCGGTGAGTGAGGATCCGTGTCAACTGCATTCTTATGTCTTCAGGGGTATGAGGTTAATTGAATTCTTAACTACAGTTAGGTCAAATATTTCCATTAAAATTGTCATACAAGTATTTTTTTTCTACTTTCACTTGCATGATATTTTTAAGCAATCATAACCTCCAAAAATTCAAGATTTTAACCCTTTAAATGCCAATTTGTGCACTTGGTGCTAGAGCCCTGCATTTAGTTCGCTTGTTTTTATTTTATAAAATCACATTTACTGTCATTGCACACAAGTAAAAGTGGACCCTTTACAGTTCTGAGCGACGTATTACTCCTACCTTTTATCAGAGAAAATGAAGGTGAAGGCTATAAAATCCAAGTGCTGGCTGGTGCCTCTGTGTCCTGCAGTCACTCTCTGCACAAACCATCACGTTTATTATTTTAGTGTTTAACGTTTAAACATTGTTATATATTTGAACTTTTCATATTTCGTCATATTTTGGTACTTTAATAAACACAAACTTATATTAACAAGCAAAAAATGTCTAAATTAGCTTAATAATAAAACAAAATATAATCATCCTGCCATTACACTCAAAACTGTGCTTAATGCTACCCAAAAAAACCATTACTTTCTATATACTAATTGCTAAGCATTTAGTTTATTATAGTCTTGAATGTTAATGATTTGCAACAACCTTAATTTTAATGCATTATATGTTTTCAGTATCAAAAAAAAAACGAGGCAAACAAAACGGCCTTAATATGCCACTCAATTATCATTTCAGTTCAGTTGGCCTTTTTTCAGCAGAAGTAGAAACCGGGAAGAAAAATACAAACTTGAGAAATCAGGTGGAAAATTGTAAAAAAAAAAAAAAAAAATTACTTTTAGTGAACATTTTGAAGCCTTGCTAACAGAATGAATGCCTGTTACTAAAGAATGCATGACCTTTTGGTCAAATGGCCTAGAGATTAAATATTGTGGTTTTAATGGGGATGTTTTTGTCCTGAGTGTAACGTTTTTTTGTCAAATAAATTTATGATGACAAATTATTGCATTCTGTACAATTCTATTCCTTTTTTAACTCATATTACAAGTGTACATTTGAAGGATGCTATTGAATGTCTTTCTCCAGACTCTGAAGGTCATCACAGGTGCCAGTAAACATGACCCTCGCAGTGTGGGTGGCTGTCTGCCCCTTTCTGAGTCTGGCACTCAGATGATGCTGGAGATTTTTGCCAGCATAGGCTCTGCTACACCCGAAGGGTCCAAAGGGCTCCTGTGTACCATCCCTTCTGCCATTGACCTCATGCTCAGCACGACGGGGTAAGAGATTTAGGGTCCACTTTAGATGTAGGATCTCTGTTTGCTGAATTCACATTCGTTTTTCTCCTCTTGTTGTTGGAGCAGTTGTGGTTTGTCCGTGCGGAACGGGCTGCTGGTCATCATCATGCTGATTTCCAGCCACAAGAGCCTGGCAGAGCAGCTAGTCGCCTGCAATGTCAGTGCCACGCTAAAGAAGTGCCTTTCTGCTCAGAATCAACACAGCATGCTGGCTATTATCGCCCTCAACCACATCTCCATGGTTCACAAACTGGAGAAAAAAGGTACTGTCATGCATTATCTTTCCTCTGAGAGATTTTGACAATTAAGAAACCATGATTTATATATATATGTGTGTGTGTGTATATATATGTGTGTGTGAGTATATATACATATATATATGTGTATATGTGTGTCTGTGTGTTTATTAAATGCTATTTCAGTTACTCATGTAATTATTTACAGGTGAAAGAATGATTTCTGAATGTATTTTGTTTGAAAATGCACTCCTTTGATAAAGTCATCTCCAAAACACTGATTTCTACACTCCTGTATTAAGGATTGGTGCCTCGTTTTAAGTAACACGCAGCTCTGTTCGCCTCCTGTAGAATCTCAAGATGAGCATGACTTTAAGGACACAGAGCTGAAGATGTTGGTGGTGAGTCTGAAGGAAATGCCAGCGACCAAAGAGGTTATACTGACTCTGGAGCAGCTGCTATGTGACGACGCCTCCCAGCTGGAGGAAGAGAGGAACGAGGTAACACGCAGCAAAGACACCTTCCAGGACCTCATCCGTCTCATGGACCAGCACAGAGTGGATCGGGCTGTGCAGCTGTCCATCCTGAGGTGAGCCCTCGACTTATTTAGATTAGAAATAATTAACAGTTTTCTCAAAAAAAAAAAAACAGAAAACAATTGTGCATCTATCTCAAAGTAGCTTGAATTCATGTGTGTGTAGATGTGTACACATATATATATATATAAATATGAAATGAAGTTTCTGCATCACAGAAATAATGGGGTTAAGTTCAAATTAATTTTTAAGTTGCATAAGTTTGGAATGACATCTAATAAAAAAATATTTTATTAGTTCTCAAACTACTTGATTTCAATATTGTTTTGTGACTGCACTGATTATATCATTTTTTATTTACTCCGTACTCCACAGGATTTTGAACAAGTTTTTGGATAACTACCAGGAGGATCTGTTGCCGTGGCATGAGAGTATTGAGCCTTGCCTGTCATCTATGATGGCCTTTGTCAGTGACCGAGAGGTACTTTCCATTCATTTAGCTCTACAAGGTCATGGTTTCATAACGGTAGTATTTGATTCCTCTTTATCCCCTCTTAGGTCGTACAGCAATTTATCCGCTTCTTATATAGACTTGCATCTCTGAATAAAGACTACGCTGTTGTGATGTGTCGGCTGGGCACCAAAGAGGCTCTTATCAAAGCTGTGGACAAACACAGCACCAGCTTGCTGATGGTCACAGAGCTGCGGGACCTGATCAACGACTGTGAGAAGTACGCCAGCCTCTACAAGAAAATGACCACCAGTGTCCTGGCTGGATGTATACAGGTAATGGGTGGCCTGCTTAAACATTTATATTTTCAGAATCAACTAGTCAGAGTTGCCTGAACCAAGGGCTTCTCCCTAGAGAAAAATAAATATTTACTATAAGCATTTATTTCATGCTTAGTATGCTACAAATATATTTTCATATTTATGTAATTAATAAAATGCCGTGCAATTGAACTTTTAGTATACTAAACTCGTAAACATAAAGACTTCTAAACTGTAACAACTAATTTTGTACTTAATGCACTTTAATTGTGCAGAAGTAGTTCTGAAGTCTAATTAAAGACGTCTTATCTGATTGTGCTAAAGTGGAACCATTGCAAGTGAACTTTAGATACACTTTATATATTTTGCATTTAAATTAAATATTGCACAATCCGCCGATGGCCAATAGACATCATGACCCTCCGCCCCGCAGCAGCAGCACCAAACTCACGAAAAATACACTTAATCTATGGCGGCAAATCTATGCCATTAATAAGCGAGCGCACCACTGAAGCTGGCAAGCGCGGTAAATAATTTCCGCGAGAGGAAAACAGATGTACATGCGAAGAAACGGGTCCGAGAGCTTATTTCAAACCCTCGCACGCGCTCGATGTGTCATCCGTGCGCAATTCAAGCACTCGCGCGCGATCATTCCTGCGCTCGACCCTCTCTCACCCGCTCACGCGAACACTGTTATTTTTGTCAGTCGTGGGGCGGGGCTTGGTGTTTTAGTTACAACTAAACACCCAACTGCCACCTACGACGACGATGTACGTACGATGCCAAATTGGTCAACGTCGCCCAGCCCTAATTTGAACTATACCTAGTATGAAATATTTATATATTTAGTAACTAACTTTTTTTTTTTTTTACTAGGGTTAAAAAGGGTTTTACTAGGGTCTTTAAATTTAGTTGATCAAATTTAAGACCTTAAAAAGTCTTTAAATTATACAAGAAAGTCTTAATTATGATTTCATTAGCTTTTAAATTTGGAGACTGAAAGGCCAGAATGGTGATATGGCTGAATGTGACGATTAAACTTCAAAAGGCTACGATTTCATTAAATAAAGATAACATAAGTAATGCCTTCCTTTGCTTCACGATTCACAATGTTTAAGATATGAGGTCAGAAAATAGTTAATATCATAATGAAGACTGCCGTTTTTCTTCTCCAGACGTCAGCATTATTGCAAATGATTTTATGCAACAGTTGAATAAACTAGTTAATAGCACTTCTTTGCTCTATTTCTTTGCTCATATTCTCGTGAAATGCTGCCACCTACTGGCGGTTTTAATTTTACATTTAAAATCTCTTAAAGGCACAGTGTGTCACATAAAATTTGAGGTCTCATTTTCAAAACAATAACAGAGGCGAATGTCGATGACGCAATGATGGTGCATGGAACATTGGGAGATGTCATTTTCACAAATCATGTTCATGGATGAAAAGCCCATTTATATCTGTATTTTTACAGACCACCTGTACACAATGAATAATAAATATTTGCTTACACACATGAGAGCGGAGGTTCTGTCCAGTCCGGAAACGCCACGCCGATATTTGTTCTTGTTCTTGCCTCGTTTGTATACATCTAGGTTTTTTTGAGATTGTGGAGAGTGTAATCATGATCTATGATATCGAAATGCACAACAAATAACTACCACTTCTGCATTTGTCCACATACACAGCTGCATGAAATATAGAACACTGTGCAAGTGGTTTTTGGATATTTTATTATAACAATCTTACATATTGTACCTTTTAATTTTTTTTTAACATGTAATTTTTACATTTCATATATCAAAACATTATTTATGCGTTTGTGACTGCAGGTTACCTCTAAGCTGCATTACACTTTAGATGCATCTAAATGCCACTCCAGATGCATTGCAGAGATACATTTGCTTGGTAAGAAGTCAACTGCAAAAATTTGATTTAAAAAAAATTATATACACGTTAAGAAAAAAGAAAAGGCTTAAAGGTAAAAATGTCCGTTAAAATAAATCACTATTTCTATCACCGTAAACTGACCACACAGAATATTAGAAATATAAAACAATTCAGATATCAGCACAATAAAACAAAATATTGTCTAATTATCGTTATAAATAAAATCCTGGAAAATATCAATATTTAAATTTTTGTCAATATCGCACACCCCTAATTCATGTTATTTCATTTATATAATATTTTTGTAATAATTGTTTGAATCAAAATAATAATTAATACATATATATAAAAAAAAAAAAAGGCTAAAATGTGAAGTTTATCATTGTATTCGATTTAAATCTTTTTGTTTGTATCTATTTTTCTTGGTCACCTGACCTCAAACAGGCTGGTTCATTTAAGTGGAGCTTAACAAAGCGGCTTTTGTTGGATGGTCCATTTCTAGACTGTTTAATGACATGTTCACTTAATTACACACTCCATATCTGCATCTTTAGATGGTCCTTGGTCAGATTGAAGAGCATCGTCGCAGCCATCAGCCCATCAATATTCCTTTCTTTGATGTGTTCCTGCGCAACTTGTGCCAAGGTATGTTCATAAAACACCCCAAAGTTAAATTCATTGTTCACTCAGTCTTACGTCTGTTTATTTCAACCATATTTATTGGGTAGAATCCAGACCTGCCTTGCATGTTTTGTTGTTTAGTAATTTGTTAAGCATGCATGTATGACACACAAGAATCAAATCATTGTCTGCATGGTTGTATAGAAAAGAAAAGGATCTTTTATACTGCTACCTAGTAAAACAAATCAATTTCAAACTATTTGTATTAATGGTGTAATAATCAAATTTTATCTTTGAGTTAAATATGCTTTGTGAAAGGAAAAGGTATGAGTGTGATTTTTCTCCAGGCTCCAGTGTGGAACTGAAAGAGGACAAGTGCTGGGAGAAGGTGGAGGTCTCCTCCAATCACCATCGAGCTAACAAGCTGACAGACAAAAACCCCAAAACCTACTGGGAATCCAACGGCTGTACCGGCTCCCATTTTATCAACATTTACATGCATAAAGGGGTGATCATCAGGTATGCTGACCTAGCTGTTCTGAATTAGTGAATACAGCTAATCTGTACTGGAAATGAATAAATCAACATGAATGAGTTTTAATTCAACGTGGCGTATTAACCTTTGTGCATCAATTTAAAAAAGTTACACATGGGTCCATAATGGACAAAAAAGTCCATGGCAAGAAAGTTTGAGTTTGAAAGATTTGAATTAAAGAAGACCACGGCAGATTATTGTCGAAGTAAAAAAAAAAAGAATTCAAAGACATAAATCTAATTAAGTTGAGAATGATGTCTCAAAAAAATTAGTTTTTGGTAAAAATTTGTTTGGATGAAGTACCAAATTTTCCCCGTTAGATGCCAGCTAAACTCTGCTGGAGCACTCAGTGGTTGGATTTGTGATTTTACAGTAGAGTTATTCCAACATACCCACACAATTATAGCTGCATTATTATATAATAGACTACAATAATCATAAGCAGAAAACAGGAATTGAGTATTTGTATACGTCAAAAAAAAATGGCACCATCTGGGTAAAAATAGTGTTTTACCTAGTGCAAAAAATATTTATTAAAGGAAATGAGGGTGGAATATTAAAGTTCCAACAAAAACACACACCTGAGCCAAAATGTATCCAGTTAGCAGTAACACAGGTAAAATGATTAAAAACAAAATAAAAACGAGGAAAAATGTCCGAAGAACACATTTCTGTCATTGCAACTGATGAAGATCCTTTTTAATGTTCTTGATTCACAGGCAGTTGACTGTGCTCGTAGCTAGTGAGGACTCGAGTTACATGCCAGCTCGCATTGTAGTCCTAGGAGGAGACGATCCCACAAACATCAACACCGAACTCAACACTGTGAGAAAGCTGTCTCATTCTTCTCCACCTTACAGCTGGTGACTGCACATTGAACTAGACGATGATATTTTGTCTTTTTTTGTGTTGAACAGGTAAACGTGGCACCCTCCGCCAGTCATGTGATTTTGCTGGAGAATATGACCCGCTTCTGGCCCATCATTCAGATCCGAGTCAAAAGATGTCAACAGGTCAGACCTATTGAGTGTAGAAATGTATGAAACTTGCCTGAAGTTATACATAAAACCTGCGATGTCCTTTATTCCACTTCTTGTACAAATTATGCTTCTTCCTGTCAGCAGGGCGGCATTGACACACGAGTGCATGGGTTTGAGGTTCTGGGGCCGAAGCCCACGTTCTGGCCCGTGTTTAAGGAGCAGCTGTGCTGCCGCACTTATCTCTTCTATACGACAAAAGCTCACACCTGGTGCCAGGAAATCCTGGAGGACAAGAACCAGCTGCTGCAGCTCTTTAACAAGTGAGACCTTCTGCCATAGCTATAAGTTCTGGAACAGTGTTGGGAACACAACTTAACACTGATTTCTAGTCGTGTCCTCTTTTGGAAGCATAAAGAAAGTAGTTTGACTTTCACAGCGACTCACAGCGTCTCCGGAACATGGCGCCCGCAGCAACACTACAGCCAGAATAATATCTCCGCCTTCTTTCTTTGTGTAACATTTGGGTGGTGTTTGAAAATAAACCCTCTCATAGAAAAGTGGGGGCGTGTTTAAACTTGCATCATGTGACCCTTTTAAAACTAGGGCTGTCAGGTTAACGCATTAACTTAATTAAATATGAAAAAATAACGCAATTAAAATAGTTTAACGCATTGTCCCCGCCCCCAGACCTTACATTTCATACAGTTGACTGTTGAAAAAAGGTAAAAAGTCAAGATATTTGGGCAAAAAATGTCCTTGTGTGACTTATTGTCTCATATTTACGTCATGTGATAAGTGATGTCACACCAGCAGCGAGAATAATACCACACGAGTGCTGTTCCTGTCACGAAGAAAACAAGTGCAAATGTGCTTTTTTTATTTATTTCTTTTATTTAACAAAAGTTCAGTAAATTAAGTTAATGTGCATTTTGTTAAATTTTGCCAATTAAACTTTTTTTTTTTTTGTGCGTCTCTCTGTGCTTCAGATTAAACAGTGCCCTGAAACATGAGCAGATGTTTGCTGACCGCTTTCTGCCTGATGCCGAGGCTGCAGAGGCTTTAGGGCGGACCTGCTGGGAAGCTCTCATCACCCCCATCGTTCAGAGCATCACTATCTCAGGTAACCAGCACTTGGCTCAAGTTTGGTCCAACTTCTCGCTCCTTCTGCCCAAGCACCACCCACTTAAAGTGAAAGGGACCAGACAAACACCTGTTTTTACATACTGTTTATTTAAAATATATTAAACCACAATAATAGAATTAAGGGATAGTTTATCCAAAAACCAAAAATGTATCTGTTTATTATGCCGTATAAACTGAATTTCTGATCATCTACTTTTATAATAGAGACATCTACTCTCAGCCCTCTGTCTTGGTTGATGAATGAATATTTGGAGAACACTGAATCCTCCAAGAGATGTAAGAGCTCCGCCTCCATCTTCAACTCCCGCGTGCGTCGTCTCACTCATTTGCTTGTCCACGTGGACACCAGCACAGTCGATACCGAAGAGCTCAAACCTCCCATCAAATCCAGTGAGTGCCTTCCAGACAATAACAACCACAGTACTTCCTTCAAGAGACCGGAGTGCCACTACTGTGGAGTACTTTAATGTATATGTATACTTTAAGACACATTTGTTATGGTGATAAAAACTAAGAGAACAAGGTGTGCAATTTTTTAACCACCTGCTGTAGATTGTGTTAAATGAACGCTTCCCTGTTTCAAGGTATTTTTCTTGTTTTCAGAAGGTATCAACAGAAGCAGAGATTTAAAGAGTAAGTAATAGTGTAGATGCTGATGTTATTTTATTTTGACTTCATTCCATGTGTTTTGCAGCACCCCATCCATCTGCTCAGCTGAACTCCAAACTAACCATGACAATGCCTTTTATTTCTTTTGTAATTTATTTTCATTAAGTTCTGCTGTCTTTTGAATTGTTCCGGTCTCCCATTTAAATTGTTGGTAGAGCTGCATGATTCGATCGTTTATGATCTTGATTTAAGAAACGTTTCATGTATTTCTGTTGCTTGGATAACAATATACTAAGAAAAAAACATCCCTAGTCAAGTTAAATATTATTTTTGATTTAATGTTATATAATATTGAATTTTATCCTTGCTACATTTATTTTTTGCATTGGTAAACTCTTAATTTTTTTAACCTTGTAATGGATTTTTAATGTAGACTTTTTATTTAAAATCAGGTTAATGGCTTGTCTGCACAGTGCTATTGCTTTACTCTAGATTTGTGAAGGCCAAAAAAATGGCCACCTGAAACTACAGATTTAAAGAGAATCCACATTTGGATTAATTCTGCAGCCCTAATTGCTGGCACGTTGTATTTGTGGATGATTTTATTGGTAGCTATATGACATGTGATTGGTTTTGAAAGTTGTCAAGAGTCCTAATTCGTGCACTTTTTTGTGTTTTAGATGGTAAAGAGGGAAAGAATAAGGAAGCGACACCGGTGAGCTCATCTTCATCCTCAAGCAAACCGAAAGTGAAGAATACAAGCAGCATCGCAGGCATCGCTTTGTGCTGGCAGGGTGTCGTTCAGCGGCAGGTTAGGCGTTTATTTTAGATTTGGTCAAATGTAGCATTTAAATGTGGAGCTTTTAGGTGAAAGTATGTAAAAAATTACTCAAAATATCTGAACAAAATGAGAAATCAGCAGATAGCTGGCCAATCAGAGCACACCTCACTTTTTTTAATACGATGAACTTTGTACAAATCGACCCGTTTCAGGAGGCGGGGCTTAGAGGAGAAACAATAATGTTCAGCATTGTGGGAAAAAAATCATTAAACCACATAAACATTGCATTACACCAAATCTACAAAATAATGTTCTTTTTAGCAACATGTGACCCTTTAAATGCACAATTTTTGTGGCAATCTTTTGGTTACATAAGCAGCTGTGTAACAGACTCATACATTTATTTAGTGCAACAGCCACTACTAAGTACCTAAAGAGGTAATTACTCTGTGTTATGACGCCTTTAAATAAAGACACTAATCGGATCCTATAGTTCTTGAGTGATTTTTGTTTGGCTCTTTCCAGGTGAAAAGTTTCCTGGATTTGACATGCAGCCTCCCAGACTTCGTAGAGCGTTACAGGGGTCTGTTCCTGCGGCTGAAGAATGCCATGGAGGAACTTTTTGGCCAGCACACTGCCTTTGTGCTTGCGCTCCGTCAGGGCTTTTCTGCCGCCTTGCTCCAGCTCTCCATCCTGACCGCTATGCATGTGAGTCGACAGCAAATGCTCTGTGTCCTATCACTCATGTAATCCAATGAACAATTCAAGACCATTAGGATATTTTGACATTTATTTTCGTTTTTCATAACTCACTTGAAGGTGAGCGAGCGTTTTGCGCAGTACATAGACCAGATGATCCAGGAAAGTGGAGTGGACTCTGGAAGTGTGGACACCTTGAACCAGCTGCAGCAGTTCCTGGAGCCCATGCTGTTTCTCTCGGGTCTGGAGCTGGCCAACACCTTTGAGCACTTTTACAGGTGAGAGAACAGCCGCATGTAGTAGCAATGATGTATACGTTAACTTTTTCACTGACTGCTTTATTATGACTCAGGTACTATCTGGGCGATCGGCTGTTGGGTCAGGGGAAGGTGTGGTTAGAGAGCGCTGTGGTGGAGCAGATCGGTACCTGCTTCCCAAACCGGTTTCCCCAGCAGATGCTGACCAACCTCAGTGAATCTGAGGAGCTTCAACAGGAGTTTCATCTTTACCGTCTACAGCAGCTAGACAAAAACCTGGAGAACTTTGAGGAGGTGAGGTTTTCTTTACGACTGGTATTAATCCTTCTCTTCTGACAACATTCCGGATTTCTTTGAGCGGGAGGGGACTATAGACAAATATAGTATCTGCTTTGAAACCCAGTGGGGCGGTTTCCCAGACAGGGTTTTAATGAAAGTAAAGAATGAAAATGACGGTGGCTTCTTAAATCGGGTCATGAAACTAACCTATATACCACTCGATCACTGTTGCACATCCATAATCGTGATGAAACGTTGGATGCTTGTAATTTTGAGGAGGTCCGCTGCCCTTATAAACTCTAATGCTGTGGTCTGTCGTGTTTTTGAGATCAGATGATGGATGAGGACGCGTCTGAACCCGAGGAGGAGAGTGATGTGAAAGTGTTGGTGTTGTCCCCGCGCTGCTGGGTAGTGTCGGCTCCCTGCTACCTCGAGGACCCCAGCAAACACTTCCCTGCTCAGCTCTGCTCATACCTGGCTGAATTCACAGACTTTTACGTCAACGGTTAGAGGAAATATCTCTCTAAATGAAAATGATAATTAATAACGGCTAAATGTTTTATTAATTAATGCCGTGATTTAAAAGTAACATTTTCAGGCTGCTCTGCCTCTACGAGCTAACAGCGCTTCTCAATGTAAGCTAGCCAATCAGATCAAAGTAGGCGGGGTTTACCGTTCACAGATGCTGAGCGCGAAAGCTGCTAATCATTTAATGTTGGTCAAGCGTTTAATGATTGGTTTGTCGGTTCTTACAGACAGTAAAGCTGTCAATTTAGTTACTTGTAAAACCACATTGTCGCTTGGAAACATAATGTAGCTAACGAAACATTTGCTTTATTTATTTAATTTGATCACGTTCAAGATATGGGTGCAGAAAATGCAGTGATAATGATATTTAAAAAAAATTAAATTCGATTAACAGTTCAATAAACAAGACGTTAATTGAGATACTTGTGTTTTAGACACCATATTTCACAACAACAAAAAATAATTCTAAACGCAACCATAGGATTAGTTTGCATCTCTGAGCAACAGAATGAATGAATCACTTTAAATGATTCATTTCAATCGAAATGACTCATTGTGTACAGGAACCACATACTGGCAGTTTTAATTACATTACATGTTTTTGAGTATCTTTTTGGTTTTTTAAATAATTTTAAAAATCGGTATTCAAATGACACTGAAAAAATGGCTTTATACAGGTTAAAATGCCCATAAAACTTTGTTCTGTAAAGAGCCGATCGACTTATCAATGAAGTGTCATTACTTCCATCGCCATTAAATACATGGTGCAAGAATTATTTCCCGTGAAGAAGAAAAAGAAAAGAAAAAGGCCCATTAAATGAGTTAAAACCCATTGTGAAAGATTCATTTTTATCGGTGTGAACTGACCAGTAAACAAAATGTGTGATTAATGGAAGTTAAAAAACAATTTTATTATTATTTTTTTAATTAAAAAAAAAACTTGTTTATTTGGTTCCATAGTTCTTGTTTCATTTAAAATGTTTTTATTTTTTTCATCGAGGTGTATGCCGTCTAATAAATGCTACAGGAAACTTCCTCACCGTCACACCCCTAACCTGTACGCGTGTGTCTGTCCTGTAGGTCAGCGCATGTATAGTCTGACCCACAGTAAGCCTCGGCGGCTGCAGTGGACATGGCTCGGACACGCAGAGCTTCAGTATGGCTCCTGTACTCTCTACGTCTCCACACTGCAGATGTACATCCTGCTGCAGTTCAACAAACATGAGGTACAGTCTGGAGACTGTTTTAATCTTTTTTTAATCTCAGCAAGGCCTTTCCTGATTGTTTAGAGCTGTTGGCTTTCTTCCTGTTCTGCAGGACGTGAATGTGGAGATGCTGCAGCAGGCCACGGGCCTCTCTCCAGCCATGCTGAGCCATGCCCTCAAACCGCTCACTACAGAGAATGGGCTTCTCAATCACACCGGCTCCAGCCAGGACCCCATGAAAGGTGAGTTATCTTCCTCGTTACGAGACATGCATTGATTCTTAATCATTGTGCTGCCTTTTATTTATTTATTTTTGTCTGCGTTGATGCTAATTGCATACATTTTGGCTCAGGTGTGTATTTTTATTAACTTTACTATTCCACCCCAATTTCCTTTTTTTAATAAAATCTCTCAGGGGTCAGTGTGTTGAATTCTGAATGCACAACAAATCGAAACCATTTTAACTGAATTTTTCAGGGGTCCTGAGACTGAACAAGAAGACCCTCTCACAAAGCTCAGACAGACACGGTTACCATTTCCTGCTTCCCAAGCAGACCTACCTGAATGTGGATGAAGATGCTGCACTTACACTAGAGAGGAAGAGGAACTACATCTACTGTCTCATTGTGCAGATCATGAAGAATGAGAAGGAGATGCATATTGACAATTTAGTGTTCATGGTAAAGTATGGATTATTTTGCACGGCGCCTAAATACATATTTCGCTATAATCATTGTATGCATGTTTTTTCTTTAGCTTTTATTCCTAATTCAGAACAAAAGTGATAATGGAACACGTCCAGATGTTGCAGAAGATGAGTTTTTGTTCTATTTGTGTTTTCCCTTGCAGGTGTTGGACCGGTGTCAGAAGCAGGAGGCGAGTCGGACTCACTCCTCGGTCCGCTTCAGCTGCAGCACTACAGACGTGCTTTCCTGCATCATGCACGTCATTAACAAAGGCTACCTCCGCCGCAACGAGGAGAGCCCACACATCGTGGAGTTCTTGATGGAGGACCCGTCCACTCCCCGCAAGGGCCAGGCGCAGTTCTCCTTTAAGATGGACGTGAAAAAAAGCTCCGCGAGCAGCAGTGGCAGCAGCAAAGCCGACACCAGGTGTGCTGATGACCCTTAACCCTTGATCCTTAGACCCCCCCCTCCTGCAACAAAGGAGGCTTTTATTGATGTTTTCCTCCCCTCTCAGGGCTCTTCTTGTTCTTTTCCTGAAAGGAGACCTGCGCAGCTTGCCGTTCTCTTTGTGGAAGCTCTTTAGATTTCCTGTGCGTGCAGCTCCGTTTCAAAACTTATCGAGTTTCTGACTTTAACGGGCTGCTGATGATATCATGACAGATACGCAGCATACTAGGTGTGCCAGCTTGTTGTCTACCAGCAGCACATAAGCAGCTCACTAGGTTTCAGAGCAGTGCAAATGCATTTTCAATGGCACGGGAAGTCTTTTGTTTTTTTTTTGGTTTAACGTCTGCAGTTGAGCTAACCACGACCTACTCAAGGGCAGAGCTAGTCCATTCCTCATTGGTCAGAGCGAATATTGGCGCCAGCCTTACGAGATGCTTTTTTTATGTTGTAAATAGCACTTAAGTGTGATCGTGAAATGAAGCCTGCTCAGCTCCTGTCTGCGCCGTAGTGGACGGGTTTAGGTCACCTGTAAATGAAAAGTGTTGTTTAATGCTCCTTGTGTAGTTCCAAACCCAACTTTTTGTGTTTATCCTCAGATCGCAAATGAAGGTATTTTTAATCATTCATTGTCTGCTTCATCCTTTTTGTCCATCCATTTGAAAGGCTATGCAACCAAACCTTTAATACGCGCTTTTAGACATTGTAAAAGTAATCTCTATGAATCAAGTGGTTTAATCTGAAGAGACGCACCATGTCTTTTATTCACATGCATAGAGCACATCACATATGGTTAGTTGCAATGACGCACAATAACAAGTCTCTTTGCAAGTTTCCATTCACCATATATGTGCTGTGTTTGTGCATTAATCGATGTTCATATACGAATAAAAGGCTAAATCAAATCTCCTCAGATATCTTCATTTGTGTTTTGAAGATGAGTAAAAGTCTTACGGGTTTTGGAAGAGCATCAGAGTGAGTACATGTCAGAATGTCAGAGTAAAATCTCCTGGGAATGACTTTTTAAAAATAAATCTAATACTTATGCTTCTTCAGTACAGGATTTTAGCGTAAAATGCTAGATATTTTGAAACAAGGCAACTTATGTTTACCACTTACAAAATAATAAAGTCGTTTTACATTTTGAATCGTGTTTGTTGCTCATTTATTCTTTTTTTTTTTTTTTTTTTTTTTTTTTTTTTTAAAAAAAATTTATATTAATTAATACTTGTATAAAAAAAGAGGTTTTCATTGCCAAGTGCGGCTAAATTCAACAAATTATATCAATAATCAATGCAAAGGGATAATTATTATATAATAGGAAGTTTTTACAAATTTTTACATTTGACCAGAATGAAATCAATAAATGTTGCTTTTATATGGTAATAAACGTTGAGCAGGTCCACATGGATGTGCAGTTTCACACAATTGTTTTTGTTTTTGGTTAATTTGATCACTCGTCCAGCTAACAGTGAAAGTATAAAACTGGATTTGACCGTGTAAATCCGCTCTACAGATTTTCCCAAATTAACAGCATTGAGAAAGTGGGAAAAGTCTGCTTTTAAGACCCACAATGCCCATCCCTGAAAGCCAGCGGGTTTCCAGTCCACATCCACATAATGACGTTCTGTCTATATATATCTCCCTCTGCAGCCTGGGAGGCCTAATAGTTGCCCCGCAGCATCCGGAGGACGGCGTGCTGGAGGCTGTGCTGTTATCTATGGGTCGCACAATGACCCAGGAGGAGGTCAAGCAGCTGATGCAGCGCACCGTCCAGCAGGTGGCGGGGACCCTGAGCCTGGACCTGGACCGGGCCGAGCACCTACTCATTCACTGCAAATGGAACGTGGACTTGTTGATCCAGCGCTACACGGACGACCCAGACGCCCTGGTGCTGGCTGCCGGCCTCAAGATCCGCAACCCCCAGCCGGCCCCCGGCCCCGTGGCCCACTGTCCTGTCTGCCTGTCCCAGTCCAAAGAGAGTGACCCCCCTCCCATGCTCTGCTGCATGCACTACTGCTGCAGGGTGAGTGCAGGGCTAGTGTGTTTCCTGTGGGCCGTATTAAAGGGATCCTCTGTTTTAAGAAAATTCAGTACTATTCAAAAGTGTTGGTCAATTTATATTGGTCCCATTTTATATTAGATGGCTATGGTAACTACTTCCAAAATAAAGAAGCCTACATTTTAGTATGATAAATTTAAGGTTACTACTGTGATTAAGTCCATATGTAGTATTTACAGAAAATATATAATAATAATAATGATAGATTTTTTTTAATTTTTTTTTAGGAAATTACCTTTTTTTTGGCATAGATGCATTAAAATGATCAAATTTGATGGTAAAGATATTACAATGATACATATATATAAAATATAACAATGAAAAGGCTTTTATATCGGTATTGGCCAAAATTAATAATAAATATCGGATATCGGCAAAAATCCGATATCACGCTTCCCTAATTTGTAAATGTCATGTCTGAAAATGAAACTACAAACAAATAAACCTAAAAATGCATATGCAATAAGGTCAGCCTCAAAAATGCCTTTTTATTGGTATATTTTTTTAGGGCTGTGCTATATATCGTTCGATATATCACTGATAAGCTACGCCAATGAATCACCCGCAAAACTGAACGGGATGTTGCGTAGCTTGTCAGTGATGTACTGGCGTTTGAAAACCGCTGATGGAGATATACCGCTAATCAGAGAACCGGCTTTACGGACGAGATGGGCGCATAAATCTTAAATCCAGACAGTAGTTTAACCCGATAAGAGCTTTGTGCTGTTGCGAGGTGTTAGTACACACACACATATATATATATATATATGAAATCTTGTTGCCTAGATGTTAAACGTTTATGTGAAGTGCCGTTTCTGTTTCCCATTAGTCCTGCTGGCAGGAGTACCTCACTGCTCGTATCGAACAGAACCTGGTGATGAACTGCGACTGTCCGATCACTGACTGCCGGGCTCAACCCACCTCCAAGTTCTTTCACAACATCCTCACAGATAAGGACACCATTGCCAAAGTATGTGCAGGTCAGCACACGCGCTCGGTGTGTTGAGGGACTGGAGACTGATGTGCTGTGCTTTCTCCTGCAGTATGACAGCGCCCTTCTGCGAGGCTTCGTGGAGTGCTGCTCCAACCTGACCTGGTGCACCAACCCTCAGGGCTGTGACCAGATCCTGTGCAAGGAGAACATTGGCAGCATAGGCACCTGCTCCAAGTGCTGCTGGTCTTCCTGTTTCAGCTGTAACTTCCCAGAGGTACAGTTCATGGACAGTACTGTGCAAAAGTCCACTAGTATTTTCAGTAACAGAAAGTGGGTTATTTCTGTTTTCATTTTAGTATTAGTTTCAGTTCACTTCTTTTTTTTTTTTTTTTTTTTTTTTTAAAAAAAAAAAAATTAAAAACACATAAATTTTACTGAAAAGCTTTATATTACCCTTCATTGTTAAAAATTGCAAGTATC
>JAUYWG010000047.1:4645391-4662085 GCA_034779775.1 Enteromius afrohamiltoni | reverse complement strand
TACAACTATTACTAAAGGATCAAATGCTTGCTAATGGTCCAGAAAGACATTTAAAATTCAACTGTGTGCATGCATACATTATGTGAAATCAGCTTTGAGTGTGTTCTTTCACTGCATGGTTCAGTCTAATAATTGTTTTTAAATGGATCACAAATTCAAGACATGGCGGCAGAAAAAGTATATTTGTATACCACTTCGTACAGCCCAGTTAGCTAGCAAATAGAACATTGTTAATTAGGAGACTTGCATTTTAGAAACCACATGTGCTTTTTTGCCTTATTTCGACAACAGCACAAATTATTCCTGTTCAATCGTGATATTTAAAGTGACTTGCTGACACCTAATGGATGTAAACTGAAATCTGTTTCATTATTTTGCCACTAGGGTTTGATTATTAATAAGAGCAATGGAGCCCTGACCATCATGACGCAGAATCATGATAGCCTGCCAGCCTCTGCTACTGACAATTTATCAGATGAAGAGCTGAATATCATGGATGAAGTGGAGATCACCGTTCTGACTGTAAATACATTTGTTAAATACATTGTATCTGTCTTTGTATTCAAATGTTTGTACTCAAAGCTTCATAACTAACATATATTGTGTATTAAAGGTGAACGACACAAAAAAGGCCGTCCGACTGAAAAAGCTGCCTGAGGGCTCTGTGACCTTTAATCAAAAAACTAAAGGCAATGAAAATACGTTCGGCACAAAGGACAATACATCCGGCACTATCCCTGTCAAAGACAAGGTAGTGTAGACTAGGTGTTTGTTTAGTCTCGGCTATCTTGTTGGAGATAACAAAAGGAGATTATTGTGTTTTTGGACATTTTAACATTATGAAAGTGCATCTTTATCTGCAGTGGAAGCCTGTGACCACAGAAGCTGGTTCTCAAGATGTAGAAGTAAGCAGTGAGAAATACGAGGGGACCGTTACCAAAATCATCCCAAAGAAAAGCCCAAGTCAAGAAAAAGAGGTAGGTTGTGCAACCTGGACACAAAAACTCTCTTTTAAGGATTACAGTGCAATAAAAACATACTATTTTTTGGGAATGGAAACTTGGCCTTTAAACCTGAAGTTAGACTGATATAAAGAATAATGTAAGACTGTAATGATTTTTTTTTTTATTATAAATCTTTAGATCTCCAAAACCTCATGAACAAGTGGTAGTTTTGCTTTTCCATTTATGACGTGTGAGGTAGACTTATCATAGCATCTCAATTATGAATTTTCTCTACATTGTTGTTTAAGAACAGGAGATAAGTACTTTGGCTCTCCATCTACACATCTGAGAGTTTTTTAATAGTTTTGAGAACATTAGATTGTTGTTTTATTTTTTTATTTTTATTTTTTTGGAAAGTTCCCTTGAGCTCTGCATGTTGAAAGCATGGTGTTGTAATTATTTATTGAATCAGTGTTGTGTGGAAACCCGTTTCTGCCACTGAATAAAAATTTTAAAAAGGTTATTGTAACTTTTTATCTCACAATTCTGACCTTTTTTCCCTCATAGTTGCATGTTACAAACTCGCAATTCTGACTTATTTTCTCAGAAATGTGACATATAAACTTGCAATGGCGAGAAAAATTCAAGTCGGAATTGCGAGTAAAAAAAAGTCGGAATTGCGAGATATCTTGCAATTCCGACTTTATATCTCACAATTCCGACTTTATATCAAGTCGTGTGATATCAAGTCGAAATTGCGAGTAAAAAAAAGTTGGAATTGCGAGTAAAAAAGTTGGAATTGTGAGATATAAAGTCGTAATTCTTAGAAAATATCTTGTCTTTTTTTTGTTCATAATTTAATTTAATAACTCAAAATTGCAAGTTTATCTCACAAATCTGAGAACTGCTTTATCACACAATTGTGAGTTACAGAGTCATATCTCACAATTCTGAGAGAGAAAAAGGCAAAATTGTGAGATAAAAAGTCATAAGCTTTTAATGAGCTTTTTAAAAAAAAAAATGTATTCAGGTTCAGGCTTTCAAAGTGTTGGGAAGGTTTTAATGTCATTATTATTCCTGGGTCATGATGCCATTTTTCAAAGCAGTCATGTTTCAATTACTTTCTTTTTTTCTTTCAAGCAGATGGACAATCAAGAGTCCACTTTGGGTCTTCTGGTCACCACAGTGGAGGACACAGAGAAGCACTTATCTTTTAGGTCAGGTGATGTCATCACAAAAGCCACCATGATGGTTGGTGACAAGGTCCAGTTCAACCTTTCCACCAACACTGTTACTAAGGAGGAGTGTGCCATCAACGTAGAGATCCTGCCAGAAACCTTTCACACAGACTCTGACGAGCAGCGCAAGATCGTAAGTGTTCTTCAGTTAGTGCTGATTTGGTATTTAGGTAGTTGGTTAGGATAAGAAATAGTCAGGATGCATTTAGCCTTCTAAGGTGATAGAAATAGCCCAAGATTTGCATAGTTGCACTGTTGGTCAGTGTGTTTCTGTAGCACACGAATGTCATGACCTCACAGACCATTGTGCAGTAGGTCTTAAGCATTGCGCTTCCTCAGACAGATTACATTGGAAATAGCAAGACATAGTTGTATGGAAAGCAGTGGCATTAGTCGATAGCAAATAAACAAGCTTGTAGGGGATGCACCAAAATGAAGAATGATCAAATGATTGCACTGCACCCACCTGGGTGACGTGACGGCAGCCATATTCTGCATTTGATTTATTGCAAATTTGATTAAGTGCAAATAAGCAATATATGACTACTGTTAACATTTGATTCTGAAGTTGATTGGAATCCTCAGAGAATCCGAGTCGGAGGTCTGACCTGGGAGGATGTTCCAGTTTTCCTACCTGTTGGGAATTTCCAACTATCCTTGTATTATTATCTCATGCATGAGTTCTCTCTGCTAAAACGCTTTATCCAGGAACCTTTTTATTTATTTTTTTAATTTTTATTTTATATATATGTAATTGACAACATGAGAAATTGTGCATAAACTATTATGAAAACACATTTACCTAATAATAAATACCTCTGTGCGCATCAAAAAAGTCATGTGACTGTGCTATGAGACAGGATAACTGTGCAATAGGGTGCGTTTTTGCGAAATTTCGGCAACATAAAAATAACAGAAACGTAAAATAATACTAGGGTTGCATTTGAGTAACATGACTGATTCGTTTCTGAATCAATGGTTTAAATGGTTCGGCTCAGTCACAATGACTCACGGTCGAGTTTTCTTCTCCCGTATATGAAAAGTAATCACATTTATATTTTTGCTGGTTTTCTTTTCTCAAAAATGGGTGGTTGACGTTTTGGTGCATCCCTGCTTTTTAGCATTTCTAGTAGAATCAGAAGCAGTGTTTTATTACAGCTGATCTTTTAAGACACGCCTCTTCCAGGAGATCTACCTTCCTGCAGAGTTTCAGATCCAGCCCTGATCAATCACACCCGTCTGTATTTATCATATTCTTCAGTTAGCTGGTACAGTTGTGTTTCATCAGGTTCGGAGCAGAGGTTTCCAGGGAGGTGGATCTCCAGGAACTGGACTGGGCAGAAATATGAAATGTTCTTTTAGGCAATTAATAACTTAACAATTTATTTGTGCTTATGACATGCTTCCATCCATTAGGGGCTTGTTGTCAAGCTGGATGATAATTGTGGGTTCATCAAGACACAACAGGACCCACAGCTATTTTTTGACGTGAGTGAATTTATGGAGGACACCAAACTCACTTTGTCTGAGAAAGTCGAATTTACATTAGAAAAGGTAAGTTTTCAGCCGCAGAAATCACTATCGGCAGCAATTTTTGTTCCTGAACCTTTTGTAACTGTTAGATTTTTTTTGTTGTTGTAGTAGTTTCTGGCTTTTGCTGAAAAAGTCTAGAATACATTTTGGATTCTGGTATGTCGGTACAGCTCTTTGTTGATGTAATTGTTATACTATTTGAAGAGTCCAGCCGCTGAAGGGGGAAAACAGGCTGTTAGAATAAGAAGGCTGAATGAAAGCGTCTTCGCGTCTGCACCAAAATTAGAGGCCTTTGGAGTAAAAGAGAAGGTGCAGTACATGCTTTTTATTTTACTGTAAGATTTTTTATGCTAGGGCTTGTTTTGCTAGTTTTCCAAAAATCAGGGTGGTGGATCCAAATGTTTTTTTTTTGTTAATGTTTTTACTTTTTCTTGTGAATAAGTAATAAATGATATGCATCAACACTGGAACACAGTTGGGCTTATTCTGTGTACAGTGTGGAAGACATTTAATTCAAATTAAAATCATGAGATCCACTACTAGTTGGCAAAGATCCAATGTCTGCATTGCAGAATAATGACTAGTAATAACTAGTGGTTGACCGATCTGATTTTCTTTTACGGTTGATGCTGTTATCTTTGAAAGAAGGGTGGCCGATAGCTGATATTAGATCGATGATATCTTTATTTTAAATAATATTTAAGAAATTTGAAATAATTTGAAAATGTATTAAAATATAAATGTGAAAAATAAACTTATATTTTAAGTATTTTTCACAAATAAATAAATGTTTAATACTTAATACTAAAGATTAGAATTAAAAAGGAAGTAAATACTGTAACCAACAGGGCATTCTGGGTAGTTTTTGTGCTTTGGGAATTAAGTAGGGGTGGCACGGTTCATGAAAAAAAAACGAACCGTTCAGTTCGCTTGTCTTGGTTTGGTGCGTGCATGCGTCGCATGGTTCGTTGGTTCATGACATGCTCAATGTAGCCTCGTGCCCCGTATGTGATGTCACTGTGTTTCCCTTTTGCGCGAAAGAATTGAGGTGTCTACGGCGTGGAGGGAGTGCTGCAGGTCACAATACAGTACGTGTAGAAATGGTAGAAAGTGGGAGAGAAATTGGAAATAAAACAATAGACAGAACTGCGACTGTATGCAAGTATTGTTCAACACGCATCCAATTCAGTTTATGAATATTACATGATATAACTTTTTTAATACTGTATCCTAAATTGTGGATAATTAAGCTATATATCATATGCTGAAATACATTTCTGGAGTGTAAGAAAAAATAACAAGAACCGAAAACCGTGATACAAACCGAACCGTGGGTTTTGTGAACCGTGCCACCCCTAGAATTAAGCATTCATTATATTTTTCAAATAAAGCAGCACTATAATGTTTGGTTTTCTATTATTAATATTTATTATTATTAAGTTTTTATTATTCTATTAAGAATATTAACGCAATCATTATAATACTTTTTAGTGTACATTTAAATTCTTTTATTTAACTGTTCTGATTATTAGATTATTCTTACCATATTAGAACTAAATGACGACAGCAAACAAGAGAAAGAATGCTAAAAGTCCCGCCTTGAATATATCGGCCATGCTGGAAAATTTATCGGCTCATGCCGATATTTGAAAAAATTGCAAATAGTCGACCACTAGTAATAACTAGTCAGTGCAATCCCTAGTTTGTAATATAAAAAAATCTATTCAGTCATTTTGCATGGGTTGGTTTTATCCCTAAATGTGGATTCTGCCACATTTGCTTGGCTGCCTGCAGAAGAAAATGACTATCAAATTGCTGATGGATCCGAAAGACCAAATCAAGGAGAAGGTCAAAACAGAGGGCAAAGACAGTGAATCAGTGGATGTAGAGTAAGTAAATCATGATCAGGTAAATCAAGGTCAGTTCATTAGTTAAACGTGCTGATGTTCTTCAAAATTGCCATTACGTTGACAGTAAGTAAAACACTTAGTTGTCTTTTTGTCATAGACAGGTTGAAGTGAAATGTTTTGTCACAATGAAAAAGCTCCTGTACTATTTACGTGGAGTACAGCAGTTGCCTTTTCATCCACGTTTAAGAGCACTTGAAGCAAAAATAAAAAAATGGAAGTGAAACCTAAAGGTGTTGTATGTATTTTTGATAATTAGCAGTTGAAATGGGTATTGTGGTCTAAATTTATAACTTGAGTGAGTTTGCCAAGTGCAACATTGAACAAGCACCAACCAACAATTTTAAGCAAGGAGCCTTAACACTGTAAGTCGATGAGTTGATTTATGAGCGTTTTAATATTCCTCTGGTCATAGAGGTTTTTAGTTTCATGTTGAGGCTTTTTAGGTTGGGTAGAATCTGATTTCTGACCCAGTTTGTTTGCTGACTTCCATGGTGTTTACCACCAAAACACAACCCTAGAGTGTCGAAACACCATTGGATGAATTGGCGGTGGGTGGAAACACATGGACTGAAACAAACTTAGCATGTTTCCTAAATGCGTAGTGCACATTAATGCATTTTGTAATGCTTTAATACAGTGTAATAAATGCATTTAGCACCTTTAAGTTATTTGGTATTATGAATATAAAGTACAGTATGACAGAAATAGTCATTAAAAAAAGTAGTAGTAGTAGAAAAAGCATTGCTAAAATAAATCTAATGTTGTCCATATCATAGTTTTATAATGTTGTGTAGAAACATTTGATTAAAATGCTTATTGCAAATTGTATTCACACTTGTTCTAAATAGTTTTTGTTGTAATTAAAACTTCATGTCCAAGTAAGGGGTTTTAATGAAATTTAATGTTACAACATGTAAAAAAAATTTCTGAAACCTTTTGTCGGCAATTTCTTAAACTTTAGCAAGCTAAACAAGGGAAAAGACAAGACTGCTAAAGATGCAAAGAAGGAAAGTGACATTAAACAGGAAAGCACTAAAGGAGTCCAGAGCAGAAGCAAGGAAAACAGTCGACGTCGGAGCAGGAGCAGAAGCCGAGAAAGCGGTAGACGCAGATACAGTCGCAGCAGGAGCAGAAGCCGGAGCCGAGACAGAAGTAGGAGTTACTGCAGAAGATACAGAAGTTCCAGTCGTGAGAGGAGGGACAGCCAATACAGATATAAACGCAGCCGCAGTCGAAGCAAAGAGCGTGGAGAGAGATCCCGCCGGAGTCGCAGCAGAAGCAGAGAAAGGAGCAGTCAGAGTACTAGGAAGAGAAGCTGCAGCCCTGCAGACAAATATGGTCGCTATGCAAAACAAAGCAGCAGTAAAGAATCAAGCGATAAGAAGAAAGTTAAAAACCCAGACAATGTAGAGGAAGAACTATCCAGAAAAAGGAAAGAGCTGATGGAACTCAATGAGCTGATCGCACGTAAGAAAGCTATTGTCGCTATGGAGCAAAACGCT
The DNA here is from genome assembly GCA_034779775.1 of Enteromius afrohamiltoni. Taxonomy (NCBI): domain Eukaryota; kingdom Metazoa; phylum Chordata; class Actinopteri; order Cypriniformes; family Cyprinidae; genus Enteromius; species Enteromius afrohamiltoni. The sequence continues at coordinate 4,654,958 of JAUYWG010000047.1, read as the reverse complement.
AAGAAAATCGAACCTGAGGATGGAAAAAGTGGAGTTACAACATTTGATTATGAGCATGTGCATCGAGAGAACATTTGGACGCCTGACCTTAAACCAGTGAAGTCCATCTTGAAGAAACAGTCTGAACCGATTCGCACCGATTCTCAGTCTCAGGTTTGTTTGTACATGGGCTCCTAGGTTTGGTTTCATATTTTATTTTCTCTTGCCTATCTCACTGTCTCTTATCTTCTCTAAGGCGTCTGCCAGCAAGGAAACTGCTGCTGCTTTTGTAAAGAGTGAAGGTCAAGAGATGTCGATAGGATACCACCAACAGACTTGTGCTTTTGGCTCACCTGGCTACTCAACTTCTGAAAGTATCGCTGAGAGGGCTTTGGCCATTGCAGGGTCTGAAAAGACATCTCTAACTCAGACACAAGATGCAGAATTGGTCAGAAAAAAGAAGCAATTGGAAGATATCAGTGAATCCATAGCACGCAAAAAAGCGCTGATCGCCTTGGAGCAGAAGGTTGTTCGGGAAATGCCTGAAATGGAAGCAGAATATGAGTTCGACTTGCACACAGAGGACCAGTTTGTAATGACTAAAGGGAACTTGTGGAGCTCAGAAATAAAACCTGATATTCAGCCTAAAAAGTCAATTTTGAAGAAATGCTCAGAGATTCTAACATCTCAGGTTTGTTCCTTGTAAAATTTGTTCTATGGATTAGCTCTCCTTGGTGGAAAAAACTGCTTATCACGGTTTTCTTGAAAATGGTAGAGTAATTGCTTTAGTTGGCTTGATTATGAATCCCATTGACTATGGTGTTCCACAAAGTCTGATTTTGACCAAGCACCAAGGCACACCTATCCATCTACAGTCTTTTGGACTGATCATAAAATGGCTAGTTTGGACCAACAAGAAACTATAACCAGGCTTAAAAAAATACTATTAAAAAACACTTTTCCGCCATGTGACTTAACAGTTGTGAGCACGGTATCAGCTGCATTTCCAACACTGTTCAATATGACACATTTACCACACTTCTCAGCATGGTTAGTGAAAAACTCTTTACATGGAGACAGTGTAAATGGAAATGCTTGCATAGTAAGGATATCGAATCGATGTCATCGTGGCTGGATTGATACAGAATTTATAAACCGTAAGCTTTCAGCTCAGTGGTGTAAAAGTGCTTTTGGTGCAAAAAGTTAATTTGTAAAAGTGATTTTTTTTATTCTTGCTTTGCAGAGTGAGAAAACCTCAGTTGATGAATATGGTCAGGATGATGATTGTTTTACAAAACCACCTTCTCAGAAGGCAGCAACTTTGCCGTTTAATAGATCTTTAAATCCACAATCTATTCACACCAGTATGTTGGGATTATTCAGCCGGATCATGAATGAGTCATCAGCAGCCTCACAGATGACTGAAACACCCCCTTTCAACAAGCCAGTTATCCCACAATCACTCACTCAGGCATCCAGTTCAAAGTCTTTGTATGATCAGAAATCTTCCAGCGTGTCTAAAGTTAGCAATCCTCAGGATGATGAACACAGGGCATCATCTCGTCAACCTTATCCGACTAGCAGTAACCCTTCAACTAGTCAAACTCCACCATCAGATCAAAAGAAGAATCTCACAACTCAAATGGAGCGCTTCCTTAGTGCTCTCAACAAGGCTGACAGCAGCGTTGTTAACTCTTTGTTTCAAGAGGCTAGAAAGGATCTGACTTTAATAAACACCCAGAAACCATCTCAACCGCAATTAGATAGAAACATACCCTTCATGGATGAGATATACGATCCTTTTAAGGAAGATGAAGACAATGAGCAGCCTTCCCTAATGGGTAAACAATCTGGCCAAGGGCGAGTGAAGACTGAAACCCGTTTGAATGACCCCAGCAAAGATGACCTCTTGCCTCATGAAAGAGCTGTTCAGGATGGTAGTGGCTTTTCTCGGCTTGTCGGAATGAAGTATGGTGTAAACCCTACTGCAAAAGCTGAAAAGAAGAGTCTATATGGGCATCCAGTGGTGTCAGAAAGCTGGAGTGCCCATAAAGAGGATCCAAATCAGCAGTGGAACCAGTATGAACCGGACACTGATCTGTATGCAACAGAACGCAAGCATTATGCTGATGAACGCAGTCTGTATAGGGAGCATAGCCAGCCTGTTGAGTACCAGAATGTTCAGCACTCTTACGCAGTGGACAGGGAGATGCTTGATAGTAAGTTTGAAAAAAGCTTAGCTCGTCAGGAGTCTGAAGAAAGCAATGAAGATAAAAACAGAAAGTTGGAGAACTTTGAAAAAATTCAGAGTCTTCTTCAAACAATAGGACTTCATCTAGACACAGCAGAGGTTAGCAAATTAGCCGACAGGACGCAAGAACGGTTGTATGGTAAGACTAAAAAACCTCATAGTGTGTCTGCTCACTCCTTTGAACAAAAAAGGGAGCGATCAGTGAGCCAAACTGACCAGAGGGGTAGCAGTAGTAGGGCAGATTCCTCCGACTCTGAAGACTTCCGATCTCTTTCCCCAGCTCAGTCCTCAAATCGTAAGGTTTACATGAGTTATAAGGACACTATAAAATACAAAGAGCAGCAGAAAGTGGAAGATGTAGACCTAACCAGCATTAAGAGAACGGTAGTGAATTTGAAACCAGCAACCAACGAACAAGAACAAGAGGTGACTGCCATTTGTCAAGCTCCGTACAAACCAATGACCATAGTGACCACAGTTCAGCCTGACACTTCCCAGTATGCCCAAAATTACACTTTTCCAGCTTCACAATATCCGCAATATCAAAGTAGTGATCAACATGTTTGGGGTTCTGTGGCTTCTGGTCCGTACCCTTATGGCACTGTACCTCCATCCCCTTACGCTATGGGTCACCAAGCAATGGCGCCACATTTGATGGCTGCTTATAGCTCATACACTGCACAAATGGCCAATCCATATTGTGTACCTCCTCCACTCTCCATGCCATATCTCTATGGTTCTGCACCAATTCCCAACCCTCTCCAACTCTCCACCGTGGCCTCTTCTTACTCTACCCCAGTGGCTTGTCAAATCCCAGCTGAATCTATAAAAAACAAGCCTGTTAGGTGCCTCAAAACAATAAAAACGGTCAAAATGGTTCAGACAGGAACGCTTGTTACCATACAACCTAAAGAGGACAGTAACGAACAACAGACATCAGAGGAAGCCAAGAACATACAGGTTGTTACCACTACAGAAGATGACATCAAGGCTAAGCAGAAGAAACGGGTATGACATCTTTCTTCAAACTTCTCACATGTGGAACCCTTTGTTCAGCGATTCTTAATAACCATGTTATACTAAGTTTTTATACTCATGTCATGCTTTGTAATTCTGTGATGTGGCAAATACCAGAAGCTGTCCGAGGACAATGTTGCTGTGCGATTATTGTTTAACATCTGTAATGTTCTAAACCTGTGATAAATCTACTGACTGTTTTAGCACAAATTTGTCAGAGTTTTGTTCTTATGTGATTGTGCTCTGGGCAGCTTGAACAGTTTAACCAGAGAATGAAGCTGAAGAAAGAGCAGCAAATGGAAGCCCAGCGTTCACGTGGACAAAATCGGAATTCAGCTCCAGGTATTATTATTTCCAGAGTCTCTAGGTTCAGGCATTTCTTGGCTTCAGGTGCAGCTGCCTGTTTAGTTTGCTTATTCTTTTACCTTGCAAACAGGATTACTACCAGAATTTGACACAAAAAAGCATTTCAGTTCATAATAGGGAGGATATTGGATAGCTTTTAAAAGAAAGCTAGTGATTGGTCATGAGAGGAGGAAACAGCATTTTAGGATTAATGGGTTATTTTTGAATGGCGTACCTTCAAATTAGAATGTACATTGGTAATAGTTTTTAAATAGTGATTGCATAGTATTGTATTTATTTAAGTTTAGAGAGCAAGCTGGAAACTTATGCATGTCTGCACTGGATGTGTAAAACTTGGGTTGCATTAAAAGTAGATTCGTTGCAGTATGTTCAGTGGTGCTGTCTACACAGTTAACCAAGCTGTGCTTCATACATCTACACCACTGACAATAGCCAGCTGATTTTTTGATTTCTATGCATAGGTAGATGCAATGATAGCATGATGTAAAATTAAGTGCTAAATTGATTTTTTTCACCACAATTTCTGTTGAAAATAAATTGGGTTTTACCACAGATTTAGGGTATACTTGGGGCTTCTGGTTTAGACGGTCTCAAGTCAACTCAATGCCAGTCGCTTCAGTGTAGACATGCATTCTCACAAAATAATAGATGCAGATCAGTTGGTAGATGAGATCAGTCCTATTCTTGTTAGATGAGATTTGTCAGGATTGGGATCAGGGCCTAGTTGCATGAAAACCCTCAAGATAATAACACCCTTAATTATAAAGTTAAGGGTACTTAAGTGTTACTACAAAGTCCTTACTAACTGTTTCACCTTGATACATTTAAGGGATCAAGGCTTCTTAAACTCATCCTGCCTTTTTGACTTGCCGTTTTATACTGGTCAGGCTGGTTTTAGAGGGGTGTTGGCCCAAATTTCAGCTTACAAGGCTGGTCAGGCTGGGAGACCAGCTACTTCCAGCCCAAACCTAAGCCTAGGCTGGTTTTAGCTGTTCAACAGGGAGATTTTTATATTTTGTAAATTTTCCATTAGTGGTCAGCATGAGGCACTTTCACTTTAGAAACAAAGCGGTTTCCTTTGGTAACGACCGTATACAAAGTAATGCAGAAACAGGCAGCACTCGTTTATTTGTTTGTGTTTTAGTTAGGTTTGTATTTTTTTTATACTTATTCTCATTGATACACATATATCTGTTTATTGTGAGATATGGTAACCATAGCAACCGCAGCAGCCATTGCCGCATGTTGCCAGGAACTACGCTTAGTTTAAACCACTGATCTATATTAGAGAACTGGATTGTTCATGACGTCATATAAGTGAAGCTGCCGCGCCGCCATATTGGTATTCCTCACTGTTCCCATTCGTTCCATTGAATCAATAGGAAATTCAATGAGAAAGCATCACCTAACAAGTCAACGTTTTCAAATCCGAAGTATCCCTGTACACTCTTACTCTTAAATCTGCAGAAAGATTTATGCTCTATTGCATATGATTTATTGCTTTTACCTGTGACTCAATGGTGCTCTCTGCCGGTAGGGAATAGTAAGATGGATCGAACACTTTCAGTGGCTTCACTGGCTGTTGGTAGTTTAGAAGACGATGAAAGATCCAGTCATTATATAGATCAGTGGTTTAAACTCTTAGATAAAGTTGACCGTTAAGACATTTGTTGCTCTTAAATAAATTACCTCCAAAGTCAAATTACTTTGAGGGCCCTTTGTTGGCCCTGAAATTATGTTAGATTTGAGGACCATCAAACACTTTTTCATGTGGCCAAGCCTGCCGAGGTTAATGCACACCCTATATTCTAACACATTTACAGGTAAAAGTACACCCAATGAGATAAAGAATGTGTGGATATGTGGCCACTCTCTTGTGTTTTGGGCTGAGAAGAGGGCTACCTCCCCTGAGTATGGAGTGCAGCTGGGCATGCACCCAGACTCAGTGCGCATCTGGTGGAAGGGCGTGCAGGGCATGACGTGGCAACAGCTTGTGCCTTTGCTACTCCAGCTGAAAGACAACTGGCCCAAGCCTGATTTGCTTATAATCCACTTGGGAGGAAATGACATAAGCACAACTGATCCAGAGGCCTTTATTGAGACTGTGAAGAAAGACATGACCTCGCTGAAGAGCATATTCCCTGGATGCCTGCCGGTGTGGTCCAGCATCCTTTCACGGCAGACCTGGAGGGGTACAGTGAACAGCAAAGAGATGGACATTATCCGTATGGCCATTAATGACAGCGTATATGGAATTATGACAGGACTTGGTGGCTCTACTTTGAACCACAACAACATAAGTCCAAGTTTCGGACTCTATAGACCAGATGGGGTTCATCTATCAGGGAAGGGTATTGATACCTTCAATCTGAACCTACAGACTTTTCTGGAGAAATGGGAGAGTGAGACTAATAAGATGGAGACCGAGACATCTGAGCAATCAGTTTGAGACAAGGAACTTCCAGAAATGTACAGTGCCATTTCATTTCTTGTGTGTATCCTTTGTTGCTGTTCAAAATCGATTGTTGTAAAGCCTGTGTAGAATGAAAGCAGATTTGTTTTCTATACATGCGCAACACAAAAAGTATTTTGCAAGAATGTTAGATTTTAGTTTTTACTTGTTCTGTTTTATACATTCAGTTTACAAATAAAAGCAAAATGTAAAATACTCTGATTTAATACGGAATAAACCTTTCTTTATGATTTAAGATTTGGTGTATGATACAATGTTCTCCACACCCATGTGTTTACATCACATAGCATCAGCTTCACTGATCATTAAATCTGATCCACTAATCAGCACAGGAAACAACCAAAAGTCTTCAGATTCAATCTGGCTATGTTAAATCTCTCAATAGTGTCAATTATTTATTATGTACCCATCCTTTTCTACACTTATGTTTCTGTTTAACGAATAGCATATACAATAGTCAACATTTGAAGTGGAGCAAAAAAGTTGATCAAAGTAGGTATGCATTCTCTTGTGTCTGCCGCCTACTGTTTCTTCTATGCAAATATAATGAGTTTGATGCCTAGTGGTTGCTTATGTAGGCCTGGAGAATGCAATGATCAAGAGTAAGCAGGAACACTCACTGAAATTCTCCAGGTAAGAGTGAATAAGAAACCTCCAGCTGACACTCAAGCCCTGAAAATAAAAGAGAGACAGGAACAGGACATACAACAAGGTAATTACTTGCCAATATGTTGACTCAATTTTAGTATGCACTAAAATAAAGTCTGAGGTTCTTTCATGTGTGCCTCAGATGTTGGCTATTTAAATACAGGACATACCTGTAGAGGTTCTCATTCAGGTCGTTATAGACTGCAAATGAATTTCAGAGTCAGATGAGATGAGGAACAGCAAGAAACCCACATCTGATGAGAGGTGCAGACCTGGTTCCATCAGATATGTTTTGAGAGTTTAGTTTGGCGATTGAATTGCCTGGCGTTCCAACATGACACAGCAACATGTATGTTTTCCCCTCTATACAGAGGCATTTGCTTTTGGAAAATGTGAATGATCATATGAACAGGTAAAATATATGCATCCCCACCGTGTGTTATTGTTAAGGTTTATTCAATGTTTTTAAATCTGATCTTAACACAATACCTGCTCTATTTTTAATTTTGCCATGTGAAATGAGGTTTAGTTAGTTTTGTTGTTAATGAGGTAAAAGGATGAAATTAGATGCCCCATCCCAACCCAGAATCAGCACATAAGGACCCAAGGTGCGTTTATACTTGTTGTCATCAGGGGTTATTATATTTAGTGTTTTTTAGTTTCATCTCACCAGAGAAGCCAGTCCTATTTGAAGTTCCATTCGTGTCTGTCAACTGAACATACTGGAGTTTATGCTTGGATGAAACCCTCCCAAACAGCACGTGGTGATGTAGGGTCTGTTTTCTTCAGTTCTCCAGCTGTGGTCTTTGGAGAGTCTTTAGTCACTCAAACTCTTCTCTTTGTGCATTAGGTATAAACTCGCATTATCTTCCAGGCAGTTTCCTAACATTTTATGTTGATTAGAAATTTTTTATTATTTCCCTGATGGTGGAAATGGGAATTTTCTCTGCTCTAGCTTTTTTTTTTTTTTTAAAGCCACTTAAAGCTCAATTATCTTTTACTGCACATCATACTGCACATATATTCTTTGGTTTTTCTCATTGTGAAGGATGATTAAGGGGATTCGGACTTTTTGATAATTTCATGTTCATAATCAACCTGGGGTCCTTAAAATTGTGCATATGAATGGGAATATACTTCAGAGATGTATTACTCAGGAATTTTTTGAGGTGCCAATAATTGTCTTACGTTTATTTAAGAAAACCAATTAAATTTGATGTTTCCCCCATTTTAAATTCTTATCAAATTAATTTTTGATTTCATGATTTTTATGAATTTTCTAAATTAAAGGTTAAAAGGACTGAAAATGCAGATTAATTTTCATAGCCTACTTTGTTCACGTTTTCCATTTTCAAACATTTTTGGTCATTACTGTATATTGACAAGAATTAAATTAAAAGACATTTTACCATAAAGGGAAAAAAACAATAATATGGTGATAGGCTGCTCAAGGACTCATACAATCAATCTTCCACATGCATTTTATATATTATATACTTATATTGGTATTATATATAAATAAGTGTATTATCACTTACAAAATCATGTATTTTCGATTTCAGTTATATTCACTGTTTAGTGTAGAAATTGTGCTTTAAATATTTTTTTTTCTTTTATTTTTTTTTTACATAAACGTGAGAGAAAGATATAAATATAAAAGAGAAACACAACTTTAATGCCATCAGTACACAAGTAAACTAAAAGTAGCCACAGGAAGAAGAAAAAATTAAATTAATAAAATTCACATTAAATAGAATTAATCCTGTGAAACATTGATTAAACGTTTTTAATTTATGCAATAATGAAAATTCCTTTACTTTTATTACATTTATCAAGCATTCTCCAAAGTCGCCAAAATATTAATGTCCATAAAAATCTAGCTGGAGGATTTAAGATCATTTACTACATTTCTAATGCGTTTATAGTATTAAGCTGCTGTTTTTTGTTTTCCTTTCAAATATTAACATTGCCAATAAAAATTTAATTCGTTATATAATCCAAAGGGTTTGGATTGTATTTATTTTTAAGAAGACATGCCTTATCAGGTAACGTTAGAGCATCCATTACAACCGCATATTATCTGGGATATAACATTTGTGAAGAATAAGAATAAGCCTCTAATCATTATACCATTTCTTACTGCTTTTACGAGACCGTAAACAAAACGACGCCGTTTCGCTGCGTTCGATTGGCTGTTCTTGACGTGACATCATGTCCGGTGAATGCGAGCCAATGGCGGCACAGGAAGTGAGCACGGACAGAGTCGTTTGTATGTAATGAATTCGCTCTCATTCATACAGTATTTTTTGAAATCGCGTTTACCTGTCCAGGGGATAATAGTCATCCTGCACCCAGGATAATAACGACTCGACACTGACGCAGAACTAGCGGCTACGCGTCGGTATGTACCGCGGGTCTAGGCCACACAGAGGCGGCTATCATCCTCCGCCGTCGCGTGGCTTCGGTTCCCGTCCCGGACAAGGCCATCCCCCTGATCCGTACCGCCGGCCATCCCCGCGCAGGAGATACTCCCCAGCCGATGAATACCGAGGAGGGAGACCTCCACGAGGCTATGGGGTATGAAGTAAACACAACACTGGGTACCACCAATTAAACGTGGATTTATTGTGACCTATCATACGGGAATACCATGTTTTCTATTAATTATTACCTAAATACCATACAATGCGTTAACGTCCCACTCCTTTACCTACTTGTTGCAATGTTATACACCGGGGTTTCTCAAATCTTGCCCTGGAGCACCAATGCACTGCTGAGTTTAGCGCCAAGCCTGATGAAACTCACTCAACGTTACCCGTGATTCTCCACTGAC
>JAUYWG010000047.1:4579429-4631387 GCA_034779775.1 Enteromius afrohamiltoni | reverse complement strand
TTTTGTTATATATTATATATATATTTAGTATATATATATATATATATATATATATATAAACATTGCAATGCAATATAAATGTATATAAAAAATATATATATAGGAGTACCGTGTTTAAATAGATGTCTTGTGACAATGACGATCATGTGTAACACTAGTTTTAAGCTAAAGAGTGCAAAAAGACCCACATTTGGTGAATTTCAGTGGAATGTCCTCTATGCAGAGTTTTTTTATTATTATTATTATAATGAATGATACCCTTAATAAATGTAATGTAGTACAGTCTGTCTGATAAAACAATTGTCTTGAAGCTAAACCACAAATGTCCTCAAATGCAGCGGTATTCACAAATTAAAGGGTCCAGCTCTTTATACAACGAATACCTCCTCTGGATGACCTGTTCTGACATGCTGACGGTCAATGTCACCAACACAAGTCTCCCTCCCACGATCAATTCCTCTGACAATCTGCACCTCCACAAGAGATAGATAAGCCGTCAACAACAGCTGTAGTCCCCTTCCTCGTCGCAGTCAGGACCCCGTTTGGAAAACTCAAGACCGTCTGGTTCGAAAAGCAGCCAATAGAAAAATTCCGCTCTTCTGTTGCTATGTTGTCCCGCGCCTTGCTGTCCAATCAGAGTGCAGCTGTTGAAGGGAGGGCGAGGTAACAGCGCGAGCGAGAGCCTGAGTGCAAGGGAAGCCCTATCACGGAGGCACGGCTACAGACAACATTTGCAAAATGCCGAATAAAACTAAAAAAGAGAAGGTAAAGTACAGATTACAAACATAACACCAGTCTGATTAATGCGTAAGAGTGTTCAGTTTGTAAAAACAATTATCCTGCAGCATTTACTGGCGTTGTTTTGGAAGGGAAGGCCGCGCTAGCCGCTAGCCCGCTAAGGGCGCATTCGTGGATGTATGTCTCAAGTCGAAATACTGACAGTTACGTGTTCAGAAATAATTTTAATAACAAAAAAAGCGTTTTCTTTAGCTCAGCGTGACGGGAATTTACACTATGACTTAAAGAATGCTTTCGGTAGCTGTTTTACCGGGTATTTGCTTTACGGATCAGTTTTCTATAGTAAGATTATGATCGGCTGTTAATATGTGAATAGAGGCGTATTAGTTGACAGATTGCAGCATAAGATGTTCTGTCCCTGCATGAGTCAATGGACAAGCTGTGGGCATCGTTATATAAACGTTCGATATATTAGTGAACAAGTTTGTCAATGTGTGTATGATACTGTGAACTGAAATCATGCATCATTCCCAGAAAGCAGTCAATGTTTTGTGAATGTCATTGCCATGCAGAATCACCTGCCCAAGATTTGACATGTGTGCAGACCATCCCCCAAGATACAAGGAGTGATGAAAATAAAAGCAGCTTCCTTTTGATTCATGACTCATGACGTTCATTTATTGGTCTTTTTGTGGTCTTACAGGAACCAACCAAATCTGCAAAAAGCAGCACAAAAAACAGCAATGCCGGTGGCGGAAAGGATGCCGGGACTGAAAATTCAGAAGAGGTAAAGATGACAGTTTTGAAAACATACCTCATACTGTGTTTGACCGTAGGGCTGCCTGGTGGACTTGGCACTAATACTTGCTAAGCTTGGCTTTTTTTAATTCCTCAAGGCTAAGATTCGATATTGGAGCCTTTTTGTGAGGCTGCCTTCATTGTGCATAGTAAACATGCACTTCCTGTTGATTCTGTGTGTATGCAACTCCGTTACATACAGTTGCACGCGTAGCTTGTCAAACTCGCGAGTCTGAAGTGCATCATGCTGAGGATTGGTATATCCACCTACATTTCAATTTCTACTTTATTAAATAACCAAGATTGAAGTGGCTCTTAAAGCTGTTCTTTATTCTCCCGCATAAAGTAATGCAAATCCCCTTTCAAAATGAGCCTAGACTGTAGGTCTGCTCGTGTGTTATTAAATCTAATAGCAGCAGCTTAAAATATATTTTTCTGCCCTGCCTTTTATGTCTCCAAGTCGTGCTTGATTTTGTGAAATTTCAAGGTACTGCGTTGCTTCAAAATTATTTTGCACTTAAATATTGCCTCAAATACAATATTGGGTAAAATTGGGTTCATTAGCTAACTACATTAATGTTAATATCAGCATTTACTAATGCATCATTAAAATCACAAGTTGTGTTTGTTAACATTTGTTAATGCACTAACACGAATAAACAATGAGTGACTGTGTTTTATTAACTAACATTAACAAAGATGAATAAATACGTAGTGTTCATTGTTCATGTTAATTAATAATCCTTATTATAAAGTGTTAGCCAATACTGTTGTACTTGAGCGTGTTAATGTAATGTTTGGAGAGGTGGGAGTAGGTAACAATTAATCATGCGTTTGTTTGTTTTACCCGTTTGCTACAATTTTTTTTTTTTTTTTGCGTTGTGCTGTTTTTAGTAGTTGCTTTGGCATCCACATCCAGTCAGACTTGTTTTTTTAGACCCTAGTAAAGATGCATTCGTGCGATAAGAGTAAGAGTGTGCTTCATTTATGTTGTTGTCGTCTTGCGTCAGTAGTGATTTTTGCGAGATAATGTCATTTGTATGCGTTTACGTATCGACTTGTGTAAGTGTGCAGTTGTAGCTGACGTAATGGCTTGTCTCCGTACACCCTGTTGAGACTGAAATACCTCAGTGTTCATCAAAGTGATACTGATGGCTGGAATCAGCGGGCAGAGAGTGTGACGTAGCAGCGGGTGAAGTTTATTGATTTGATCTATTTTAAGTCGGGCTCAGTCATGCAACCCCTGTGACTGAGGCCAGCTTTGCAATGCCACGGGCAGGCCCTAACATGTGTTTCACAGCGCCTGCTCACACACACACACACACACACACACACCGTTAGTTGCTTGGACAGTGTCACTTTTTCTTCATTAAAACCCTTTAATGCATTAAAGCTTTTTCCATGAGGGCGCTCAGTTGTTTTGGAAACGTCACATGCTTACACGTTGCTCATTTAGCAATTTCTCCTGCTATTTGAACTGCGTCAGCCATGGTTTTAGTAATGCATTGTGGTTTAGCATTGATTCTGTGTTCCCTATAAACCAGAGATCAGCTTAATCGATGTGCTTCTGAAGCCGGGTGTGATTATTTTTGCCTCGATTATGCTGCTCGAGACTAATTTCAGGGATCGTGAAATATTTATTTTGTCGTAGGTCAAAATTGGCAGTCTTGGACAGCTTGGTGTGACGTTCTCACTGGCCTTTGCAATTAATCTTAGCCTCACACGAAGCTCAGACGCGTTATATCAGCTGAGATGTATATCACATAAAAAACGGTGGTTGTTGCATAATCCGCTTTTGCACGCTGCGCTCATATCATGCAATTTGACAAAAGGACAGAAGTTTTGCATGATTCAGTTTTGGGGACGGTCCCACAGCGGTGATGCTGTGTTTCTCGTCTGTGGTCGAAACGGATTCTGTGACACTCGTCTTGTATGGAAGACGCATATTTATTTGATAGTGTAGCTCAGGCTACTCATGAATCTTTAATGTGGGCTGAATCTAGATATGGTAATAAGGAGGTATGTAGGTTAGGTTAGTTGTGGACTTCAACTCCCACGGGTTAGGGAGGCAGTTTGCTTGCAAGTTGTTGACTGATGTGGTGCGTTGCTTTGTTCCAGCAGTTCTCATTGGTTGCATGAGTTTTATACAGTGTTTTGCCATCAGATAAAACTTTTTGTACAATGTGAGCCGTTTACGCTAGACTTCATTACAGTTAGCTGATTCCAAGTGAGTTGTAATGTACCTAGCTGACTTATTGTTGTTCGGTAGTGCTTTCTAATAGCATTGTAAACCATGCTGTATAACGCAGATGTGAGAACAAGTTTAAATTAGTGCTGTCAAACGATTATTTGTGATTAATCACATCCAAAATTAGTTCTTGTGTACATATTATGTACATATAAATACAAACACATACAGTATGTTTTGAAAATGTGTATTAAAAGTGTAAATGAAATTTAAACCATAGAAGATACCTGTTGATCTAGAGGGAAACATCCAGAGAGATGCATACATTGAACTGATGCATTTGTAGACAATGAAGTCAGTTGTTTTAAAGACCTAATAAATAAAACTGATCGTTTTTACTGTATTATCTTTACGCCCATTTATACTCCTAAAGTAGACTATTTGCTTTTAGTAGATACATGCATTTAACATTTATAGTCTTTCTCTTCCAAGAAAGCAGAGCCAAAATATTGATGACTCATCTTGCACTGATGGGTGCATCCAGATATTTCCAAAAAAATGCTTTCAAGAATGAGTATGCATCTGATTAGCAGGATCGCCTATTTCCTCTGGTCGCTGTATTTTCTCTCTTCTATTGTGTTTGCCATCAGGAAGACACTGGAGTCTGACCTTCTGTGACTAAAAAGTGGTGCAATGGCATAGAGCGGTATAATATTTTTATTTTGATTCTGAACTTTGTTGGGGGGGGGGGGTTTCTCTTCCAGGCCCAGCAGACAGCCAGCAAGCGTCCGAGCAACAGCACTCCACCTCCCACTCAGCTCAACAAAATTAAGTACTCAGGTGGGCCTCAGATTGTAAAGAAGGAGCGTCGACAGAGTTCGTCACGATTCAACCTCAGCAAGAACCGGGAACTGCAGAAGCTTCCCGCCCTCAAAGGTAGAAACGACACAGTTCTTCTTACTTTGTTGATGATTTCGTGGAGTGATCAAGTGATCTGTTGTTGTTTCACAGTGAATGGTGCTAATTGTGTTAACTGTTGGAGGGCAGCCTCACATGACCCACAAATCATTTTTTTAGCCTGTTCCTGCGGCAGATGGAGCTTTGTTTAAAGTGAGACAAATCTAGGGTTGTGTACTAAAGTACTCTGTACTTTTAAGGGTACTGACTGAGTTGCGTCTGTTCTACCGAGTACTGGTTCACATGAAATCAATCTGTACCTGAGAAGGCATCTGATCGCGTATGCTACACAGAGACAGAGAGTGACATGGTCACCCCTGCAGCTCTTAAAAACACAAGGCAAACTGAAATGTTCTGAACTGTGGTTACATTACTAGGGTCAGATGATGGTGGAGTGCATTCATAAAAACAGATTTTACTCTAATGCCACAGAAGTCATCTTTTTTTTTGGTTGAATAATAGAAGGTCTGTAACTTAATGATGAAGGTTGTGTACTGTACCGGTGCCCAACCCTAGACCCATCAAGTGTTTTATTCCAGTGAATCGTCTAGTAAAAGCCAGTAGTTATCGCAGAAATAAGCGTAGCGAAGGGTCTTGTATCACGCTGAAGGGGGTTATTTCGCGATAACTACGGCTGCCTGAACATTATCCCGCTTATTATACGGACACTATAAGGAAAAAAACTGGACATAAATATGATTTTAAACATTTTATTGGCATATTTGTTTTAAATGAACATTTTTATCCTTCCACGAAACGATATAGTACCACATGACTAACATTCAAACGTTAGTAAAACAATTTATTGATTTTTAAAAATCTACATATGAATATATAACAACGGATGTATTTTCCATTTTCCATTGTTGATTGTGGTTGTCCGGTGTTTGTCACAAGATGGAGCCAAACGGTAATCTTTGTTGGCGCGGAGGGATTTTAAACATACAAGTAGTACCGGCTATGCGTTATTACTTTGGAGCGGTTATTATTCGAAAAGAACGAACCTGCAAATGTCTCAACTGACCAATCAGAATCAAGCATTCCAGAGAGCAGTGGAATAATTGTATTTAATAGTTAATATATAGGCTTACTAATTTGAAATACATTTGGAATTGATATTGAGAGCTTTCGCTGTTGTAGATCATCGTTTCTCGTCATTGGATGTATGTTTTGTTTTGTTTGTTTTTTTTTTAATCTGTCTCTCCTCTGTTCTTGTGCGTGTGGTGTTCAGATATAGTCTCAGTCAGGGAGAGTCCTTCCTGTCTGGCCATGCAGGGAGTTTGAGCACATGACAACTCATAGACGGTAATTGGATCAGCAGTGCAAGTGTCTGCGCTAAGTAGGACAGTGAAACCTTGCCACAGCTCACAATTTAGAGAGTCACAGACTAATCTCCAATCTAATTAAGCCTGTTACTTTTCCGTTTCTTTCTCTTGAATTTAATGTAGGTTGTTCCTAGAAAGCATATGGTTTTGATTAATTTATCCATCAGCTATTGTGCTGTTTTCATTTTACAAGCTCCTGTTTAGACCTGTAATAAATATCCATCTCAGGTGGTCATCCGGGCGCAAACGGTCAGCAAAATGTCTCAAATGCCTCCAAGAAGAGGGTTTATTTTTAATTAAATAAAAGCCTTGTGAAGTTCAGTTATATTTTCCAAATTTAAGATCTATACCATTTAAGATGCTCTTAATTTTTAAGCACACACTGGGACTTCTGCACATCTTGCTCCTAAATGTATTTTAGTTTCCATTACGTTTCTTTTAATTGCAGTTACAGTTACGGATGCCACATTTATTTAATCGTTCAAAGTCCACTTATGTTATTCTGTGTGCTTAAGATGTGTTTTGTTTTTGTTTCTTTCTTTCTACAGGTTATCTTAAAGCTTATATAATTGACATTTGAGGCTTAAAGGAATAGTTCAGCCAACATTTACTCACCCTCAAATAGAAAGCTGTTTTGGGAAACCATTGATTTCCATAGTAGGAAAAAAACCACTATGGAAGTTAGCGGTGACCAAAACAACCTGGTTACAAACCATATCTTCCTTTGTGTTCGGCAGAACTAAGAGATTCATACAGGTTTGGAACTACTCGAGGGTGAGTAAGTGACGACAGAATTTTGATTTTTGGGTTTCAGCTTGTTTGTTCTTGTAAAAATATGGCTGTGAAGCGCTGGCACTGTCAAGGTGATTTTCTGCAGTTGTTTGGGGAATCAAGTTGCTTTAGTATTTACACTACAATGTGCTGTGGTGTATTTTCAGTCCTTAATAGCTATTTTTCCACCGAACGAGAGAAGCACAGGCTATTTGTGACTGATGCACATCAGTGGTTTCGAGCTGTGGTGACAGGAGTCTAAGGGCTCTAGAGCTGAACCATCCTTTTCCAGACATTATCAGCACATTCGTATAGTTTGCCTCATAATAACCTGCACCTAAACGCTGCTCTTTCCAAGTAGCAGTGCCCTGAGGAAGGCAGGTAACCGTCAGCCCCCGTTGGTTTCATAACTAGAAGAATGATGCTTGCTTTTCGAGAAGAGCATCAGTTGCTGTTTCTATTATTACTATAGTTTGGTTTTCCCTTGTGGTAGAAGTAATTGCTGCAGTGACTGTTGCAATGTGATGTTGTGCATCTACACGCAACAACAATGGTCTCGATTAACCGTGCCGTGTCTTAAAATACTTAGCTACTTAATGCGTCATGAGCCTTGATCATTACACCTAGGCACCTTTCTATGCAGGGTGCATGCATCAAGAACAATGTCTCCGTGTGTTTGTTTCTGGCCCAGGCCACGCCGTTTCTAGTGGTCTGGCACCGTCTCTGGATGTCCACATGGCAAACAAACAGAGGAAGCATGGAGATCTCCCTTTTCCTGTCTTTGTGTGAGAACTAAGCCAAACCAGCTCAGTGTTTTTGTCTAGGCTGGGTGATTTCAGTATTTATCATGATGGCATATGCATGTATCAGGGAGATTTTAAGCATCCACAGCAAAAATCATATTAAATGTCAACAATTTAGCCAGGTATCGTTTTTTATTTCGTAATCGGGTTTGTACATGAAGTAATGCTAGTGTGTTTTAAATGGGCTTGATGACTTGATGATTAGAAATACATCAGTGGAGTAAAAGTTGATCCAGGTAGAGGCAGAATGCGTGTTATTTATGCATGTATTTGTGTGGCAAGTAGATAAATTCTCTACGAGCTCTGTGCTCTGTTTTCCAACATAAGTGGATTGCGTAAGTTGCGAGATAACGTATTTCTGCAGGCTTTCGATGGAGTGCTTGCTTATATTTTCGCAGTTTTGTAAAGAACACTGTGTATCATGTGGCGCTCGCCTGCAGCAGCGTGATCTCAGTATACCGTACAGACATGCACGCTGTAGAAACACTGCTCATTGTGTGAGGCATGCAGGACTGTCACTGAACCATCACTCTGACCGCTGAGATAATCTGAGCTTAAAGAAGCAGTCTTGCTATGCTTTTGCTCGGGAAAGTGTGTAATGCACAGTATTTCATTTCAGTTTTAGTGTACGGTGCTTGAATTGTATTGTTAAGGAGATTTTAATTTTAATTTTAAAACGGCCATTAAGCATTAGGTTAAACTTTGCATAGCTTATTTACATTTAGAAAAATGTGGTTTGACAATATTTGTTCAATAAAGCCACACTGGTTGTTTTATCAGCATTCAGTATTGTTATTGTTGAAGGAATAGTTCACCTTTAACCTATTTCTTAATCTGTTGACTGAATTCTAACTAGTAACAATGCTTTTAAAAATCAAAAAGGCTAAATATTGGATAGATTTGTTACAAACAGGAACATTTAGATTCACAAGGTGTTAGATCGGAGCTGTGTGGATTACCTCTGGATTATGGTAATGTTTTTATAAGATTATTCTGACGGCACCCATTCAAAATAATTTGACCATGGGTTCTCATCAAGTCAGAAGAAGAAATGGGGTCCTATTCAAATAGTTTGTTTCAATTATAATCCACGTTTGTGTTATTAGCCGGTAAAGTCTTATGACTACCCGTATGTGCTGCGCTGCTGAAGGGCAGTAATGATTTTTCCACTGAGGCTGGGGTTATACTTGCATATATGGTTGACATCCTTGATAAAAATCTTTTCACGGTATCGTATGTGCAGTAGGAGCCTTCAACACGTGACTGGAGAAAGTGCATTCAGTGCTGTTTGGTTTACCAGCGCACACAAGCCATTGGGTTGTAACTTGTAGGATTAGTCTGGGTAAACGATCTCGTATGACCCTAAACACTCGAGCTGTTGCACTCAACCCGGCTCAGTGTCTTGTGTGTTGGTTGCTGGAGGCACAGTTGTAGAGAGGATATAGATGGCATTGGTTGTGTGGGGCAAATGCTAGCGTTAATAGCTGTTGTTCTGGAGTTGTGTGAGTGTATAAGCATCACATCACACAACTATCTTATCATTTTAAAAAGTCTATTTTAATCCACTTGTCCTAAGAATCATGCACAACTGCTCCTCCCTCTTTCTTGTCATCTGTCTGGGAGCCCTGGGGTTATTGCATGTGCTCTTCAAAAGCACTGGGTGTTTTCTTTGAGTTGGCCTACAATAGGCACATTATGATCTTGCTATGGAGATGCCTCGAGAGACATTTGTTGTTATTTTGGGATATAATTTGTGCTCGGTGAACTTCTTTGTCTGTTATATGTTGGCTAGTGAACTGTTAACATTACATTTGGAAATGCGTTAAGGTCTTGTAAGTGTTTATATTAAAAATGAGCAAAATAAAAAACTCAATTCTAATGCTGTTGACTTCTTAAAATAAAAAAAGAGCAAATTTATCACACCACTTTGTGTAATTAATTGCGATTTAATTAAACTTAATAATCAAGTCTGTAATCAAATATATTTTTATATTTTGGGCAACAAGCTTAAGATTAAAAGATGTTGCAGTTATCATTCGTGACTGCAATGATCGACTTCATCAGATTTTCATCAGCAATAGCTAGGTGTGAATTAAAAGAAATAGATAATAAATAAATGTATAATTAAAACCTGTAGCAATGCAATTTGTAATCCTATTTTCACATTAAATTTCCAAATTGTTTGTTTAATGACATTTTTTTTTACTGCATGCTGGATGTTTTTTGCCAGTTTTGTCCCCCCTGCAGCCCTAAAAATACTCAACATTAAAGCAAATGTAAAATATTTCTCTGTGCTTATGTTTCTGGTGGAGACAGGAAGTCAGTCCTGCATTCATAAGGGCTTCCCTCCCAGTGCTCAGCCCTGCTTTCCATCTGCAGGACTCAAGGAAACGCAAGGCTCATTAAGCAATAATCACTGTGGACTAAATGGCACGCCGAGGCTGTGTGTTCTGTGTCACTTGTGTGTGTGTGTGTGTGTGTGTACAAGAGTCAGAGAGAGAGATAAACGGGTCCCTGCGGGCTCTGCAGCTCCAGGGTTGTAGTCACATACAGATTTGATTTGCTGGAGTTGTGACAACTTTGAGATAATGGAATAGGTCCTCTGTGAGACATTTTTCCCTGTGCTGCTAAAATGTCTGCGTTGTGTGGCCTGAGGCAGTGCCTTTTTATGCGGTTGACTTGTTTTCTTGCTCTGTTTTATATAATTGTTTGTTCACCCTTCATTATAGGATGCAGGACTCTATAAAATCAGTAAAAAAATTTTTTAATTGTTTTATTTTTTCCCCAATTCTATCATATATTTTTTCAAATAAATATTTTTCTGTTTAAATTTTTCTGGGTTCTTTTTTTTTTTTTTTCCCAGCTGTTTTAATTTTTCTCGACTGTGATTTGAATGTTTTGATTAAATCAAAAAACATGTGTAATTAATTAAAACCATAAAACGTATACAATTTTTCTCACCAAACGTTTTACCAAATTCTGTATTAGCCTTATGAATATTTTTGTGTTCTAGTTATCATATGAAGTCATTAAACATGAATTTAATGTATCCTTTAATTATGAACATTTGTATTTGTTGATTATTGTTGACATTGTTGGACAATAAATTAACTGCAATTTTAACTTTATTTTTTGGCTAACAAAGAGGATCTACTATTAAAATTATAGCATTTAGGAAATGTTGAGTGATAGTTACAGTAGTTTATGTCCTCATTTAGTGACAAGACAAAAACAAAACCACGCCTGCACCATCCATTCATACAAATTCATAATCTAATACTCTTTGAGTATTAATATTTACAAATACTAGTCCACATTGTGATTAAACTTAAGGGTAATCACCTACTTTTGATTTAAATATTAAAAATGTAACGCATTCCATGACATTCTTAGTAAATGTAATTTTTATGACTGGATTCTGCGATTCCAATCGTGATTTTAGCATTGCGGTAATCATACGATATTTGATGGGCCAATCATGTTTAAGGTCTAAATCAGGGAAGATATATTAAACGTCTGCATTCAGGAATGCACACATTCAGAGAGCTCCGGTAAAGTAGGAATTGCATTGTGTGGAGTTTCTATTTGAATTTTATTTGATTTCTTACCCATTTTTTTTTTTCCCAGATGCTCATGCTTGGTGATATTGAAAAATAAAATATGAAATTCAGATTGTTCTGCTTATTCCCCAAGCTGCCAAAAGAGATGACTGGATCCAAATCTGAGTAGCATTGATGTAACGTGAGTGCTGGCAGTCTAATGCATCAGTAGAGCCTCACAGGTGTCACCCGTCACAGCACTACTCTGTGACAAATCCAATTTAAGAGCTCACCAGAGAGATGCGTTCTCAACCGTTCATCTTGTAATTGTCTTAATGGCACAGAATTGTCTCCCTGCAAATGCTTAGTTATTAGTGGCTGGCATTACTTATACACAACCCTGAAGAGAGACATCTTAGATCACAGTGAGTCCTAGAGCGGGTTTGGTGCTGCTTGTAGACGTCTCTCGATCATTTTAAAGTTTGGACTGAGTGGGATTTTTACAGTAAGTCTCTTATGCTCACCAAGGTTACTTTTTATTTTTTTGGTCCCCAAAAAAAACAAAAACGTAAATATCATTACTAATTATTTTAATGTTTTAAAATACAGTTTATTCCATTTAATGGCAAAGCTGAATTTTCAGCATCATTAGTGTCACGTGATCCTTCCGAATGCATTCTAATATGATTTCCTCAGCTATTCTCGTAATAACAGCCCAGTTCTTATGTGCAATGTACATTTGAATGCATTTATAAGCGTTGACACATTTTCTGCCACTGTATTGTTTATCTCTGTAGTTTTAACTGCTATATTGCCAACCCCTAGTTACGTAAAAGTGGTCAAATAAAATATTAGCTATTGGTATCTGCCTCAAATTTCCTGATTTATGATGGTCTTCTGACTCTGATTATATTGCTTCATGCTTGTATCTGTATACACTAGTGCATATTTGATTTGATTAGATCAAGATGAAAGCCATCCTGTGCATTCATCAGCAGAAAACCTGCTGGCTGCAGGCCATCCTCTACCTCCATTACCATCCTCCTCCTCTCATCACTCAGAGCTTCTCCTCTGGCATTGCATAAGATCTCCAAATCACACACTCCTACTTCAGACTGCAGGCCTGGTGCAGGATGTCGAGGTTCATGGACTGCAGCTATTCTGGAAATCCTGCTGTCCTCCGGCAGCTTAAAGCATTGTGAGAAGAATATGACACGTGTGCTTCATACTTGCGCATCTCTCAAAGAAATTGATCACGGAAACATCTGACGATAGAAGTCCTTTGTTCGAGGTGGCTGCTGCCATTACGTTGGCGTTTCAGTCGTTGTGTGACGTATGAAAAGGATGTTTGAATGTTCTGATGGAGCTGCTGCAGTGCAGCTCTCGGGTGGATCCTGTTTAATATAGATTCATTAAAGCTGTCATCTGTGCCCCAGATTTTAGTCCTGCGTTTTCATTGTCCCCAGTGCTGCTCAAAAGTGGATCAATCCCCCATCCTTTCCTCGTTACCCTGTGCTGTCCATCTAAATAGACAGGCTCTGTTTAACCAAAAACACTATTAGACATAATACCTCTTCAGAGTGATTTTAAAATGAGAAATCACCGCTAGTTTATTGATTCAGATATTTCCGAACCACTTGTTTGAGTTTGAGATGAGCTGCATAAACACTGCTGACTAAATGTTTTCATTACTCTAGTAGTAAAACAGACAATTTAACTAAAACAATGCATGTCTTTCTTCTTGTATATTTTCCCTGTAATGGCTTGAAAGAACACAATAGTCAGCTACAAACAATACATTTAAAATGAAGTAAAAGTAGCTGTAATAAAGGTAATACAAATAAAAAGTAATATAATAAGCATATATTTCCATACATACCTGCAGACAATTTTAATATGTGAAAAATAAAGACCCCGTGAGGGATGCAAAATAATTTTTTTTAACCTTGTTTTTAGGAAGCTTGTCAAATTAATATTCACGAAGTTCCTCTAATTTATACCTTTTAGCAAAGACACTTTGTGAAAACTTTTTCACAAAAATATTAAAATAAAAAATTACAGTTTTCACTCGAATTAATGCAGTAACCTTAAAAAACGACTCGCCAATCAAAACTTTTAAATGGTAGTCAGCAAAGTAGGCCATGCTGCCCATCTCCAGTACTTGGTCACCTGATTCCAGTCCAGCCGTTATAGCCTGTTTATAATTGCAGCAGTGCGCTGCCTTGGCAGAACAGTGCTATTTTCCACAAGCTCATGCAGGGACACACAGTTCACAACACACAGGCAGACATGTGAGTTTCACGGTCAAGGTGAGAGGAAGGTGTTAATGAAACTGTGGCAGACCAGAGAGCCTCCTAAACGGTGCGTTGGTGTGAAATCGCACAGTAAGAGCTCTGGAAGGTTTGCAGGTCTCTGATTGACTGTTTTGCCTGCCGCCCATCTCCTGCCTGATGGGTGTCACTCAGGCTGTTTTGTTTATTGTGTCTCCTCTTCTAGATGCCCCACCCATCGATAGAGAGGAACTGTTTGTCCAGAAACTGCGGCAGTGCTGTGTGCTGTTCGACTTTGTGACCGATCCACTAAGTGATCTCAAGTATAAAGAGGTGAAGCGAGCCGGCCTCAATGAAATGGTGGAGTACATCACACACAACCGCGACGTGGTCACAGAGTCCATCTACCCTGAAGCTGTCATCATGGTAAGGGGGCACAAACATTGAAATGCCCTCATTGTGCTGTTTGTACATATAAGACACGTGTGGCTTAGTTCACACCACCCTATCGCCCTTCAGTGACCAACTCTGATTCTAAATCAAGTACCACGTTTCAAAAATCACTTGGCAGATTTTTCCAAATATAATAATCCTTTTTTTTTTTTCTTTTCAAGGAATTTGCTCCTTTAATTCAGTTTCCATGGCAACAATAATCCTCTCATACCATCTTGAGATCCCTCAATTGTGAACACAACCTCAGCTGCACTGCATTGTGTGACTCACCTTTCACAAGAACTTATTCAAAGTAACAATACAAAGTAAAAATAAAAATCATGATTCTTCATCTGATTTAATCACGAGAAGTAATTTACTGTTTGAGTATGTGAGTACGAGTCCATTTAGCTTCTGTACCACACGCAGATGTAGATCTGTACACATGTATGTCAAACATTAGCTTCCACTGTTTCTCTCCGTTTGACCCACGTTGATTAGCTGATTCTCATCCGGTCAGGAGTTGGCGAGTACACACCCCTGCTTATGACACATCTTCTGCGACCAATTGAAGACAATAGCTTTTGCTTGACCGATGCAGAGGTGATTACCAGCCAGACCCTGGATAAAATCTGCTCAAGTGTACACCAGGGAATTATGGGTAATTAGCCATCATAAATCAAGGCCTAGACACCTGCGTTTCCTTTCAGCCGTTTATAATTCAAAGAGGAGATCTGATATAAAAAAAACGTAAACGCTACGTAACGTAAACACAAATGTGAGATAATAAGGTTTGAACTTTGAAAATGTTTTATTTTGTGGCGGAAACAAGCTTCCGTGCTCTCCTGATTCTTGACCAGTTTTTATACAGATGCGGATTACAGATCTTTCATTAGCCAGCTTTAAATACTTCGGCATGTTGTATTAGGATGAACTTTAACTTTTAACACGATTGCAAGGCCATGTGTTCTTGTGGTTTTCCTGTGTGAGGTGTGAGAGAGAATGTCTCCCTCCCTCTCCCGTCTGGAGGTCTGAGTCGACTCTAGTCTGAGGCTGTGGTCGAAACATTGCGTCATCTTGACAGAGACAGCAGTGCCGCCCCTCTGCAGTGGTAACACTCCTGTCCTTCTTCTCAGCCATTTTGGGACAGAAGTATTAAGCAGTATCTTACCACTTGTCACTTCAGAGGGGTAGTTGATGTTTTGGTTTTACATATTTAATGCCATGGATTCTTTATGGGAGCGAAAGAAGGATGACTTTTCCCTGTTTGTTCATAACTGCCAGAAATGAGTTTTAGTGCGTAATTTTCAGTGTGCAAACATTAAAGTGAAGGTCACAGATGCTTGCAGAGATGTGTGTGTGTGTATGCATGTGTGTGTGTGTATATATATCAGTAGTTAACATTTGAAGTGGACCATAAAATTTCATCAAAGTTGTCCTGATACAAGAATGGGTATTGTTTTTGGGGTTGAGACAACTTTGAAAGGTCACTTCAAATGTTGACTACTGTGTGTGTGTGTGTGTGTGTGTATATATATATGGTAACACTTACCAAGTCAGGATAATTTCTTCACATGATGACAGATAATGTGTGTTCTTTCCAGTTTTCTGTGAACTTGTTCAGGACTCTGCCGCCCTCTTCCAACCCCACGGGAGCAGAGTTTGACCCAGAGGAGGACGAACCCACTCTAGAGGCAGCTTGGCCTCACCTGCAGGTGTGTGCGCCGTTATCAACACTATAATGTCATAGTTATCAAAGTCTTCAGTTTATGTTGCTGGTCGCTCTTGGAGTTTTTGTTCTGTAATCTATTGAGGGAAAAGTTGTAGATAATAGGTCACCAGTGTTGTATACATCGAATAGCACTGTGCTAAAGTTTTACTGCTCATGTAGAGCGATGCAGTCCAGCCAGTGAGGTTGGAACAAAGCGTCTGTCTCAAATGATTAAAAAGCCCATTAGTTCGGGAACTGACAGCATGTATTGTTTTGGCAGCAAAAGAGGACCAGACAGTTACATTAATCATGTATTAGTATTGAGTTTTATTACTCCTTCTCACCTCCTCTTTCTCCTTTCCTCAGCTGGTGTATGAATTCTTCTTAAGATTCCTGGAGTCACCTGACTTCCAGCCCAACATTGCCAAAAAATACATCGACCAAAAGTTTGTACTCTCGGTGAGTGACCTATAGCGGTGCACGGCACACTATCAGAGGAAGAGACACACTCCCTCTGCTGTGAGTGTCAGAGAGGCCAGCTACTCGTACAGGTTTTACAAGCTTGTAGAAGTGCAGAGATCAGCACATGCCCGTGTAGAATACCAAGTCAAGTTTAAAGCAAGGGTATGCCAGCATCACTTGATGAGCAGGATTCTGGACCTAGAAACTTGATTGTCCTCAAGTTTATTTACATGTTTTGTAGCCAAATTAGTGAAAATTGGGTTTTAAAACACATCTTATGCCTCGTATTCCTTTTCAGCTTCTTGAGCTTTTCGACAGTGAAGACCCCCGAGAGCGGGACTTCCTGAAAACCATCCTGCATCGCATCTATGGGAAGTTCCTGGGCCTGAGAGCCTACGTTCGCCGGCAGATCAACAATATATTTTACAGGCAAGACTAATCCACCTCTGCTGTTTGCTCTAGAAACGTTTTCATCCATAAACTCTGCAATGCTAGACAGAATCTGTGAGCTCTTAGAAACAAGTCTGTGTTTGGCAATCGTGAGGAAAGAGTGAGACGGGTGTCTCCTCCAGAATTCATCTGTTGAGTCGATGTCCTTGATCTCGCACTGTAGGTTTATATACGAGACGGAGCATCACAATGGAATTGCAGAGCTTTTAGAAATCTTAGGAAGGTGAGTGTGACCACTATCAGTGTTGCCATGACAAACCTGAGAGGAGGTCTTTCTCTCTTTGCTGAACTTGTCCGTCACATGACTGGTCTCTCACTCTTCCCACAGCATAATTAATGGCTTTGCCCTGCCACTGAAAGAGGAGCACAAAATGTTCCTCATCAGAGTGCTACTGCCTTTACACAAAGTCAAGTCTCTCAGCGTCTATCACCCACAGGTACGCTTAAGGAGAACACTCTTTTGTTGAGAGAAATGATTGCTTTTGGTAGGGATTTGTGATTATGAGCTGTGGAGGCCACCGTGTTCTCAGAGCATTCAATAATTGCATTAAACCACAGTTAGTTGTGAAATGTAATTGGCTGAGTGGTGTTCCAAAAGTCATTGAGTGCAACACCACTGGGACGGCTCACTGTTATTATCATCCCGCTCATCTGTTTAGCTTCTTTTGGAGCTGTTTTTGTGGGAGAAAAATATACAAACGCACAATTATGCTGAATATTAGCACGACTGCAGCTCAAGAGCACTTTTGCTTTTGTGATCACATTTTGAGCTTCTCTCTGGAGACTTTTTCGACTCTTCTGGAATGATTATAACTGATTTGATTTGAGGTGATGTGCTTGTTCTGACACTTTAACAGAGAATTATCAAATATAAGTAAAGTTTTACCGCGTTAGCAGCGGTAACTGCACTTCCAGTCAAACGTTTGGAAACGGTAAGATTTTTAAAGATGTTTCTTATTTTCATCAAGGCTGCATTTATTTGATCAAAAATACAGGAAAACAAGTAATATTGGGAAATATTATTGTGATTGTAAAATAACAATTTTCTATTTTAATATACATTAAAATCAAATTTATTTCTGTGATGTTATTGTTATTATCAGTGCTGCGTAATATTTTTTTTATTGGAACCTGTGATTTATTTATTTATTTTTTCCAGATTCTTGAATGAATAAAACATTAAAAAGAAGAGAATTTATTTTATATAGAAATCCTTTCTAACAATATACACTACCATTCAAAAGTTTAGGCTCAGTAAATTATAGTTTATTATTTTTTTGAAAGAAATTAAAACTTTTGTTCAGCTAGGATGTGTTGAATTGAAAAGAAGTGATGGCAAAGATTTATACTGTTAGAAAAGATTTATATTTTTAATAAATGCTGTTCTTTATAACTTTTTAATTATTAAAATGATCCTGATAAAAAGTATTGCGGTTTCCAAAAAAAAAACTTTTCTAATTTCTAATAATAAATCAGCATATTAGAATGATTTCTGAAGGATCATGTGACACTTTAGACTGGAGTAATGACTGACTGAAATTCAGCTGTGCATCACAGAGATCAATTATATTTTAAAGTATATTAAAATAGAAGCCTATTATTTTAAATAGTAAAAACCTTGATCATGATCATAAACATCTTTACAAATACAGGGTGGGCCATTTATATGGATACACCTTAATAAAATGGCCACCAAGGTCACCACCCATCTTGAAAAAGCCCCCCTCCCTCACATATACTAATGTGCCACAAACAGGAAGTTAATATCACCAACCATTTCCATTTTATTAAGGTGTATCCATATAAATGGCCCACCTGTATTACAAATCTTACTGTTTTCAGACGTTTAACTGGTAGTGTAGTTACGGCAAAGAGAGACTTTTTTTTCCCTAAAAATCTTTCACATTTTCTCACTGACAGTGATATTTAAAGGGGTCAAACGCCTATGAAGATTGCATAACTGCATTAGAAAGAAACCTTTTTGCTGGCATATGGCCCACCCCTTCCTCTGTATCCATAGTGTGCACTTTATGATTAAGTCTTGTAGCTTATGACTTATTCACCATGTATTAATAAACTGACGAATAGCAGTGGATCAGTGTTAGTCATCATATTCTGTTCTTCGTTATGTCAGTTTGGAAAAAAGTCATTTCCTGTGCTTTCAGCTGGCCTACTGTGTGGTGCAGTTTTTGGAAAAGGACAGCAGCCTCACTGAACCTGTAAGATTTACAGCCTTGGCAACTGCACCTTTGCTGTTTCCTAACATTTTCTTTCACATTGTCGTGTTTGAATTCTCTTTTCTTGGTGAACTTGAGAGAGCAAACAGCTTTTTGTCGCCTTCTACCTCAGGTGATTATGGGCCTCCTAAAGTTCTGGCCCAAGACCCACAGTCCTAAGGAGGTGATGTTTCTGAATGAGCTGGAGGAAATCTTGGATGTCATTGAGCCCTCAGAATTTGTTAAAGTCATGGAGCCTCTCTTTAGACAGCTGGCCAAGTGTGTATCAAGTCCGCACTTCCAGGTATTACAGCACAGTGGTACTTCTCAGATCCCTTCATAACACTGAGAGACTTACGAGTGACAGATTAGATAAGAAAAGCTCTTTAACACTAGTATATGCATTCATAACGATCTACAGTTGAAATCAAAGTTTAATCTTTGTGTACCAAAATTAGAGGGATCATGCAAAATGCATGTTATTGTTTATTTATCACTGACCTGAATAAGATATTGCACATCAAATATCTTTACATATATTTTAGTTTTGTTTGTTTGTTGGGTGATTGGTCGTCCATGAGTCTCTTGTTTGTTCTGAACAGTTAAACTGCCTGCTGTTCTTCAAAAAAATCCCTCAGCTCCCATAAATTCTTTGTTTTTTCACCTTTTTTGCATATTTGAACCCTTTCCACAATGACTGTAAGATTTTGAGAGCTATCTTTCCACGCTGAGAACCAAAAAAAATGTTTGGACAGAATTATGCTGTGCACATTGCTCTTATTCTGCCATTCATAGGATATGCAATAAGGATGGAATTGTCACACTACATGTAAACATTCTTATTTTTTTCCTTTTTACTTTGGAATTCTTCAGCTTTTGAGAACTGGCGGTTTCTCTGGTAGTGGGCGGAGCTCATGCATTTAACAACAATCTCATTGGCTGGCGCTCACCTGATGTCATACGTTTGGATTTCAGCAAATCAATTAGAGCGAATGCAGACAACGTGATAAATATCCATGAACCCATCAGCTCATTAACCCTAGTATGGATTATATTGGTATTAATAGTAGAATTCGTAGGATTACAATTTACGTTTATAACAATTATTTTTTGTTTTCCCCCTTTTTTTTATAGAAACGCTAAATGATAAGCAATATCTTAAGCGCCACCACCCTCTCAGCCCAGTCAACAAATCTACATTCATGAATATTCAAATTACTAAAGCTCTATCCTCTTATAATGTTAGATTAGCTCAATATCATATTATAATGTTATAAACTAATACTATGGCGATTCTGTTCCCAAGGTGTCATAGAGAGTTGATAATTTTTATAATAATACATTTGATAGGTGTCTCTCACCTTGTCCCACAGAATCATTCAAATAGTGTAATTAGTGTACAGTGCTTTATAATAATAATTGATTCTATTTAGTGTGTGTATATACTAACTGTATATAATGGTCCTGTGTGTTCTAGGTTGCTGAAAGAGCACTGTATTACTGGAACAATGAGTACATCATGAGCCTGATCAGTGACAATGCCGCCAAGATCCTCCCCATCATGTTTCCCGCTCTCTACAAGAACTCCAAGAGCCACTGGAACAAGTACAGCCACACTTCTCCTCTGGAATTGTCATAGCCTGATTTTACTTTAAGACGAATCGTATTGAAAACACCAAATGTCTGGACTAATAGACTGTGTTTCCTCCTGCAGGACAATCCATGGGCTTATCTACAATGCTCTGAAGCTCTTCATGGAGATGAACCAGAAGCTGTTTGATGACTGCACTCAGCAGTACAAGGCTGAGAAGCAGAAGTATGTTAATGAGGGAGAATAGAAAGAATAAGGGAGAGTTTGTGTGTCAGGCAAGAACTTGTCAGCAGTTGTCATTTATGGTTGATAATGTCTAAATTAGCAGTTGTCCTTGCTTTAGTCAAATTTCTATTAGTTGTGGAAAACAAGTGTATGCACGTACAGATACGAGGGGCTCTCTCAGATGTATTTGTTGTTTTACTGTTCTTCTCAGAGAGAAGTACAAACTAAAGGAGCGGGAAGAAATGTGGCATAAAATTGAGGAGCTAGCAAAACAGAACCCCCAGGTAAACACCCTCCCACTGGCCATCAAAAATTCAATTATTTATTTAGTTTTTTAATGATACTTTTGTTCAGTGAGTAAAGACTTTGTAATGTTACAGACTTTCACTGTTTCAAAGAAATGCTGTTATTTTATGCTTTCTATTCATCATCATTTTCACAAAAACAATAAGCAGCACTCTCTTTTCTGCGTTGGTAATTTTACTGTAGCAAATTATAATAATTTGCAAAGGATCATGTGATATTAAAAACTGGATTGATGCACCACAGGAAAAAATGTAATTTTACAACAACTACATTTAAGTCGTAATAATGTTTTTTAAATATTAACATTTTACTGTATTTTTGACAAATTCCATCTTGGATAGCAGAAGTATGGAAGCCCGTTTCCGCCACTGAATAAATTAAAAAATACATCTTCTGTATAATAAAATATAAAGTTCTGACTTTATGGGCCGGTTTCCCGGATAGGGATTAGATTAAGCCAGGACTAGACCTTTGCTGATTTAGGACTTTTAAGAATTTTTAGAAACATGTCTTACAAAAATGCATCATCTGTGAGCATTTTAAGACCAAACAGTGACAATAATGTGTTTTAAGATATCTCTGTGCAAGCTTTTTCCAGTTTAGACAGCTCTTAACATTTATTTTAATCTAGGTCTAGTCTTAAACCCTGTTCGGGAAACTGCCCCTATATCACGCAGTTCTGACTTTATCTCTTGCAGTTTTGACTTTATTAAAAAAAATGTAAACAGTTACGCACATATAAAGACAAACAAGTAGGACAGTCAAACTCAC
The DNA here is from genome assembly GCA_034779775.1 of Enteromius afrohamiltoni. Lineage (NCBI taxonomy): Eukaryota > Metazoa > Chordata > Actinopteri > Cypriniformes > Cyprinidae > Enteromius > Enteromius afrohamiltoni. The sequence goes on along the minus strand of JAUYWG010000047.1, from coordinate 4,609,834 downwards.
TGAAGTCATGTGTATAGATATTAAGTCATTAAAGTAATTAATGTTAATAGATGTTTCAGTATGGCTAGTGGTATAGATGTATTTACCTTTCTTCCCAGAGCATTGTGTGTAACTGAAACAGCCCGGTTCCCTTAATTACTGATAAGTATAAGGGGGAGCCTGCTTTCTTTCTTTCTTTCTTTCTCTTTTTTTTTCTTCACATAATTAGAATTAATTAACTCCACACTACTCCTGACAAGTGTAATTACCACAACTCCTCTCTCTTGAGTTACAGTGTGCTCTAAGAAAACACAGTTTAATCGGATGTGATGAGGGATCCTGTGAATGTGTGTTTGTCAACTGTGTGTTTTGGATTTTCACAGAGCACAAAGATTCAGCTGCGGCCCGGTCTGGCTCAAGAGGAGGTGAGTCATTTATTTCTCATAATAGTTATGTATTCATCTTACTCTTTGGGTTACTTTTGCTCTGTTGAGGTGTAGGGTGGGCGGTATGAACAAAATCCTATATGAGTAATTCAATATCAGTTTTGCTGGGAACATAAATAGTTTATATTTTAATAACCATACAGTTAAGCCTATTTTAGGCTGTAAATGAAACACTGTGAAAGATGCTTCATTTTATCTGATCGTGGTTATTTTTCTCATAAAATATATTTGTGATTTTATGGATGCAAATAAAACGTATTCATAATAAATAATCTGGATCAACATTATGTAATACTGAAGTTAAAGACACTAATTTCTTTTCGGATGAACCGGATTAAAGGCTTTCGTAAAATGGCTTATATACACAGAATTTGAATTCTTTATCAATGCGACAAGTTGCTAGTATAAACATATTAACATGTTTGTGTTTGTGCAGTATATGATGTATAATGAAGGAGGGATGCCCCTGTTCTCGATGGAGACGGAGACCCCTACAGTTGAGGACATCCAGCTGCTGAAGAAGACCGTGGAATCAGAAGCCTCCCAGGTACAATCAAACATTTCGAAATCGATTTTCACTGGAGCAAGAGATACACGAACAATGGATTTGTGTATAAAAGGGATAGTTCCCCCCTAAAAAGGAACTGTGATGTTTTTCTGCTGACCCCCTGGGCATCCCCGATGTAGGTGACTTTGTTTCTTCAGTAGAACACACATGAAGATTTTATACTCAAACCTGCAGTCTGTCAGTCATGTAATGAAAATCAATGGGCACCAAATGTTCCAAAGCATTGAGAATACAAAAAAAACATACACAGACGAAACCAAATTAAACCCTGCGGTGACGATACATTGAGGTGTTAAGACACTAAACTAAACATTTCAGTACTTAAATAATCTTTCACCTCTTATACACCACAATCTCTGACTGTCCTGAGATCATTCACAACATCCGGCACATAGAGATCTATACATAAGGATCTATGTCTATATCTGTGTGTATATATGATGAGGCAAATGAGGTCTGGTTTGGCGTTGTCACACGAACCACAGCAGTTCTGACCGTCTGAACGGACTTTGTCTGCGGTCCTGAGATGCGATCGCATCGCAACACTTGCAGCCTCATAATCATGATCTCTATTATGTTTCAGTAAGACTTTCATATTTACTCTAGGGGGTAATCTATTAGACTGTGGCTGTCAACGGCTCTGGCCAGAGCAGATATTTTTAAAAGGGGGGCGTGGCTACTCGGTATGTCCCGCCCTGTCTTCCTGTTTCAAAAATTACGTCACCACATAGAATAACGGTGCATGTTTCAAAGCACTTAAAACTGATGTACACTTTAGGATTTAGTTTAGCTGAAGGTCACCGTCTCAGTAATAAAACTGTTTTCTTCACAGGGGTTGAAAGATATTAAGAAAGACAAGGTTTTGATGAGGCGAAAGTCTGAGCTGCCGCAGGACGTGTATACTATAAAAGCCCTGGAAGCTCACAAGCGAGCGGAGGAGTACCTGACGGCCAACCAGGAAGCCCTCTGACCGGGGAGCACCACCGCCCTCCACCGCGCCTAAACTGTCCCTCTCGTCTTGGTCCAAAATCGTCGCCTGCTGTAACCCACCTCTCTATCCCTCTGCCTCTCTTCCTCCCTCGCTGTCGGAGAGCCCCATCTGCAAACATCAAGTGGAAAGCTCCTGTGAACTCTGTCCAAAGTCTTCACAGATCCATAGCTGCTGATCCTCACATCCGACAGAAGCAGTGTGGATTACAAATACTCAAAGTATGGTCTTCTTGTGGTTTGCTTTTCTCTCCACACTCCACTTTGTTTTGATGCAACCACTTTATGCTGTCTCCATTTGTCTGCATGTTCCCTGTCCTGTTTTTTTTTGTTTTTTGTTTTTTTTTACCACTGCTTAAGAGCTGCTCCTGTATTCCAGTCACTGCCTCTGTAAATCTGTTCGCAATGAAGGGGCCACGCTTAACTAGACGAATCACGTTACTCAAGATAAGTGAAGACCTCAATGCAGATGGTGTGTTGGATCCACAAACATGAGCCGTCAGGGCTACACTTGATGTCAAACAAACAAACAAAAAAAAACTACATGGAGAAACTTGTTACTAAGAAGCTTTATGAATTAAGCAACGCAAATTGGAGCCCCTTTTCTAGGGATACACCTGAAACTGTTTCTCCATAGTGGCCTGGTGCTGTAAATGCTTCGGGTAGTCATCTGAAGAAGTCATTTTTGAGGTCACGGCCACATATTAAGAGGCAGAGGCTGAAGAGCTCCCAAATCCGTCTGCCGTTTTCCCAGTGACCGTCAAAAACAAGAAATAAGGGGAGATTTGTGTAAGCAATCATCTCTATATACACCACCAGCAGAGCGCTTGATGAAAATGCTGTAAAAGTAGTAGCGGAAAATACAAGAATGTGCCTGCATTGGCCTTTCAGTCTTTTCGCTTTAAGACTGATACCTCTTTTCACCGCCTAGCTTCAGTAAGGTGTCTTGCTTTTGCTTCGTAGGTTTCTGTGATGTATGAAATCCAGAAAACAGCGAATCTCTCCCCCCCCCCCCACCACTTTAAAGCGCCTAAGCAATATTTTTGTTCAGGAATTAAGAGTCTGGAGAACATGCACTGGTCTAGTGTATGATCAAGCGCTATACAATCCTCCTGATAGGACTATATACTTACAGAGAAAAGATACTCGCTTTCCTGTCCAGGCTTAATATATGGAAAACCAACAGCCTGCAGTCGCCGTCGCAAATACTTGTGTACTGTATATTGTCATATATATTGCTTATGATTGCGCCCCTTCAGCACTCCCTCAAGTTCATCTTTTCTTTCATTCGGTTGGCTCCTGATGCATGATGTCCCCTCTCTGTTGTAAAGGTCTGTCTCGTGAAGTGTCACTTTGATCGTTCCAATAGCGAGGGAACATTTACTCCTCCTACGGGCTGCTGGACAACTGTAACTGCTGTGCTTTCAAGCTGCTAGACTTCTCCCATCCGTTTAGATTCATGCAGTTACAGCCTATTAGGTGAAGTCTTGAAATCATTAGCCGTTTGAAGTGTTGTAACGTCACCTTGAGCCTACGGGAACGACTTGTCCGTGCAATCAAGAGCATGAATTGCCAACCTTGTTGCCTCTAAACAATCGACCGAAACATTCCAGAAACAATCAGGAAGCAGCTTCACTCCTTTCTCAAAGCAGCTTGACAGGCGAATGGGGCCGGTGCAGCAACAAGAAACCGAAAGTATGGGTCTCTCCACACTCACCCGTCCCTTTCCCTCCTCTCCCAGTCCTCCTTCCCAAGTCTGACACTAATCTTAAGCTGCTTTCCAGGTCATATGTACATATGTTGTACTTTAATTAGGTTGAGCATTACATAGTATGAAAGTCATATTTTGTACAGATGTTCATGTATGTACAGAACAAAAATAAAGAAACACAAAAGACGTGACGGCCATTTGTGTTGCTTGAGCCGATATATAAAGGATCATTCACTTGTTGCACAGGATGCACCACTACATGCCTATATTGTTATACAAAAGCAAAATTCTCCACCTTACAAAAAACACACTGCGTCATTAACACAACTGGGTTGAAAAACATTTAGGACTGCATCAACTGGACAGTGTATCAGTTCAAAGCAATTATAAGGCAAGCTATTACTGATTTCCATTTGAAGAATTTCAGTTTGTATAAACCACAACTAAAGTGAGGAATGCCTTGATTGTTTGAGATGTCTGAAGTTCTGTTTGGTGTGTTTTTGCAGTAGTTGAGATGACAGGTTTCACTTGCGGTCCAGTCTCAGGTCTGCAGAGCTCTGTCTGGACTGAAGCGTCTGCTGGACCATGTCCTTCCACTGGTCGTCGGAGATCTCCTGGGCCCAGGCAGGGATTCCTAGTGTCGGCAAATTTACTGCCGCCATGGTCCTTTTCACCAGCTCAACGTGATCTGTGAGCACAAAAGAGAAAATATAAGATACATTGATACCTCAAATGTTTTATAATGCTGGTAATTATATCGTTGATATTTAGTGCATTATAAGATAATGGATATTTTATTGCGCATACATTTTAGTACTTTTAAAACATTGAGAATAGTCTACGGTAAAGAAAGAAGTTTAATGTGATATCTAATTTAACCATTGTAGTAGATTTTAGTGTGTTTTTACATTGAAGTAAACAGTACATATTTTTAATACTGGACATTAATAGGCCTAACATGAAAATATGTCACCAGTAAAAATATATACATAAAAAAAAATACAATATACAAACATATTTAAAAAAAATCTTATTTTCACATGTTAATTACAAAATTCCAGCTGCATTTTCGGAAAAATATTCCATGATTGTGTATCCCAAAACTCCTACTATATATATTGCTTAAGTTAAATTCAACAATTTTGTGTATTTTGCTACTATGTTTTCTTAAAAAACATCTAAGTCAAGTCAAATTTAAATGTACACTATAAAATATGATTTTAGTGGTAAAAAACGGAATGTGGAAATGCTACGGTAAATTCCTGTTAAATTTACAGGAAAACACTAAACTGACATTCCCTGCATTGCACTTTACATTTGATGTTTCTTCTTAGTTTATTAGGGTTGTGTGTTACATGTAATGAATGTTTGTTGCACATTTTAGTTAAGAGTCTCATCATGATGGTGTTTAGTGTTTGTGTGAATGACTCTGAGCTCCTTCTATATATGTTCATATTTAAAAGCTGCTTGTGATGGGCTTTGGTTCATCATGTGACTTTCTCATCATCAGCTGCATTCGGTGCTTATCAGTGTATTTCAAAAGATAGATTTCAGTGCTTTAATAGGTTGGTACATTAACATATCAGCTATTACGGTTATTATTAGAAATTACGGTATTTAACATAAAACCGTAAAAAAATTTATTCTGGCAACCACAGCTAACAGTTTTTTACCGTAATTTTTTACAGTGCAAGTAGTTTTTTTTACAATACACGTTTGTTTCAAAGTCGTCTTGCATTATATTAGTCACATTTAGCAGATTAAAGCTAGCTTATTATACACTATGCTGACAGATTTGGTATATATTGACAGAACTAATGCAGCATGGTGTGACACACACACACTCTTCTCACCTGCATCCATGGGAATGGACGCAGCACTTCTACGAGCAGCAGCTCCTTCAGGATCCTCCTCTTCATCGCTGTCAGGAGGAGGAGGCTGGGGCAGGAACAGACCCATGGCCTGCAAAAACGGTCATAATGACACATTAAAAGTACTTAATGGCTAACAAGAAAGATACAAGACTCCCTGTCCGTTACCTCTATTCTGTCCTGGACGTCCTGGAGCTGCTCTGCGGTGGTTCCCTCGTCCGCGGGCTCGGTGTGAGAGCCCTGCATCCCGTCTGGGTCTTGATTGAGAGGCTGATAATAGTATCCAGCACTGTCCTCGGCGCCTGCTTCTTCCTCCTCCTCTTCCTCCATGTCCTCCCCGCTCCACTCCTCCGGCGCCGCGGTGTCTGAGGGCCGCTCCTGCAGCGCATCCTCCTCGGGGTTCGGTAAGATTCTCTCGGGGCCCATCTCTCTGGCCCTCGCCACTTCCATTCAACAGCTGCTAACAGACACAGAGAGACTTCTTCAGCTTTTACACCTTAGAAAATATGTGTTTGCATACGTAACGTTATGTTGTGTATATAATCAACATCCACCTGTCAAATTTAACTTAAGATAAGGTTCATGTGACGTTACAATCCCAGAGTATTAATTAACGAACACAAAGAAACCTGCTGTAAATCACCTCTGATTATTTTCTCTTACCTGTTTCTTCGGTGGAGCTCTTTTATCCAAATGTTTTTAGCGTCTGTATCTGAGAGCTATTATTTGCTTCCGGTACTGCGCAGAAGCACAACTGCGCATCGATTGCGTCACGATTCGCGAAGCGACTGAATGTAAATGTAGTTTATTTGAAAATGTAGTTTAACCTTAATATTAGTTTTCCTCGGTGGTGTAGGGTTAAGTTAAAGAGTTTAATAAAATCGAGATCTTTATCATTTGGTGGAAGATTTACAAACGTTTAATAATGTGTGTATTTGTTGTGCGTTTATGATTTAAGTGCTCTCTCAAGTAAACAAATAATAAATTATAAGTCGTTTATATGATTATTTTGACCTTTGTAAGTTTATTAGGTACATGTACTGTATATTAAAGCAAATTTGCAAATGATATACCAAAAAGTTCATAAAGACTATCAATGCATTTGTTTATTTACTAATTTACTTTTACGTGTCGCAGCCGCAGAGGCGTCTATGTATTTATATATCTATATGTGTTTGTTTATATGTCTGTCTATGTATTTATAGATCTGTGATGTTGATGGTGAGTATCGCCACGCGGTGGCGTGTCGCGCGCGTTTGACCTGCAGACGCTCTTACTATCTTCCGGTGAAAGCTGCGAGTTCCTGTCGAGGAAAACCCCACTTGTATCATTATCAAAAACGACATTTGCAAACATGAACATATATTTTTGCGGAAGCATCCGCGGAGGGAGACAGGACGTGATTATTTACCAGAGGATAGTGAGGAAGCTGCAGCAGTACGGCACGGTCTTGACGGAGCACGTGAGCTCTGGCAGTCTGTCTGAAAAGGGTGATGCACTTCTGCTCTCTTTCTCCTCAACCACTCATGCAACTTATATTTCTAGTAAATGTGCATCTATTTAGCATCGTTTGTGTGTGGTTTACGAGGACACAAATTTGTATAATGGGTATGAATACAATTCCCACAAAAAAAAACATACTAAATGGTGCTTTTTTAAAAATCTAAAAATGCACATAGTTTCCTCTAAGGGGTAGGTTTAGGTGTAGGGTCAGCAATACCACATACAGTCTGTACAGTATAAACACCGTTACATCTATGGAGAGTCGTGTGTGTGAATAACTGCAAATAATCCCAGATGATTGCAGAGCAGCACTGAACATGTGTGCTTGGTTTCAGGTGAAGATACGGCTTTGGATAAAACCATTCATGATCGAGATATGGAGTGGCTGATGATGTCTGATGGTAAGAGATCACGCGACATGTCCATAACTTTGACATTCTTCATTGTGTTTACATTCATTCACGCGTTGTTCCTCTGCTGCTGAAATAAAGTAGTGTACAATAAGTTTTTTCTGGATTTTTAATCTAATAAATGCAGCCTTGATGAGCAGAAGAAACCTCTTACACCCCGAATTTTGAACAGTAGTGCATATATATTTAAATGAAGTTATCAGTATGTTACGTTATGAAAAAAGAAAAACCTGAAGAAGGATCTCTTTCACTGTGATTCAGTGTAGTTTTCTGTCTCAGTGATCGTAGCTGAGGTGACCCAGCCGTCTTTAGGAGTCGGTTATGAGGTCGGCCGAGCTAGGGAACTCAACAAGAGGGTGTTCTGTCTCTTCAGACCTTCTTCTGGAAAAGGTATTGAGACTTTCTCCCACATCAGACGTGAGCCTGGTTTTATGAGATTCACCCAGATGTTAAGGTCGATATATATTTCATCTCCCATCCTCCAGTGCTGTCTGCCATGATCAGAGGAGCATCCACGAACTCGCTCTTCCAAGTCCAGGACTACACAGAGGAAGAAGTCGAGAGTATCTTGGAGAAATACTTTGATAGCCTCGTTAAACATCGATGAGCACATTTCAGCAAATCATAACAGATAAGCGCAACTATATTCTTCTCTTATTTTGGAAAGTCAGTGGGACAGGCTTCCTTTGTATTACGTTTTCAATTAAAATGTATTGTGACAAAATATAATAAATCTTTTAAAAAATAAATAAATAATTTTTATTATTTAATAAAAATTAAATAATTTTTTTTTTTTTTTTTTTTTTAAATTGGGGGGGGGGTTCCAGAAAAAGAGATGAGAGCCACATACTATCATTGTTTTGAATTGTCCACCAGGGGTCACTTGATGTCTTTTTACCAAAGTGCACAGATGAAGTAGGTTAATTAAATTCACAATTCAGAATTTCAGAATGTCACAATACAAAGCAAAAGTTATTGATTGATTGATTTTTGGCTCAAAAATGTGTCAGTCAGGCATTATGGCACTGTTTATGTGATGTTTTATAATATGATACTCAAATTAAAGGCATAAAACTTAATTTAATTATGAAAGCTGCAATACAAAGACATAGATTTAGACGTGGAGTTCAGTTATTACACAGTTAAAAACTTTAATACACACAGATCTGTATAAAAATAACACATTACAATTAAAAAAAAACAAATATACATTTCACCAATAAATTACATAAATAAATTATATTTACACTTACTTAATACTGTTGTTAATGTATCACAAAAATCGTTTCCCATGAGATTTATCTTACTGTACTGCTTAAAAGAGCATCATTACAATGTTAAATTACATTGTCATTCAAAAAAACGTTCATAATACAAATACTCAGAGAATAAAACTTAACTTGGCATATACTCACTCACTTTGAAATATTTTACACTTGGCTACACATAAAACTGAAATGAAGAGCGCTTTTAGTAATATGGCTTGATTATGTACATACAGTACTAATGCGATGATATTTTGGGAGGTTAAGTGCTTCCACTTATTTTACATGCAGCTCATTAGTGCTACTACTTACTCTTATATGAGCACAGACGTCATATCAACAAATACAGTGGTTCCCAGGTTGTGTGTACCTTGAAGTCAATATGAAACAGAACCTGCAACCCACTTTACCTTCATAATGACATACTGTACTCCCAGGGGATATATTATATCAAAATGAGGGTGAGGTGTGATTAGATTTGATCCATTTTTAACTGACTGGATATTGAAAAGTGCTCTCTAAATGGCAATTGGGAAAGCCCTGAAACTTAAGCCTATTTCCTCTAAAATAATTAACTTGATTTATGTCTTAATTTATTTTTTGTGAAAGTTTACAGTTAAGACACCATTAGTTAACAATGGTTAATGGATTTACTTTAAGTTATTTATTAATCTTATTTGTTGTTTGTGTATAATTCAGGTTATCTTATGACTATTAAATAATATCAGAAACGTTTGAGTTAATTTACTAACGTTAAAATGAACCTCATTAATAAATGCTTTAATACATTTTGGCACCTGGCAGCTTGTTTGATTACTGTTAGCTAGCAAGCATTCCCTTTATTGAAGAGAAAAGGGTAAATACCAAGACCAAATATTTATATATATATATATATATATATATATTAATAATAAAAATGGGGGAGGAAATAGATTCAGGAAGGCACTGAGACACTCCACGGTTCCGGGTTTCCATCAAAAATATTGCTTGGTGAGAGCAAAATGTTTTTCAGAGGCAGAGTAAATACGTTTTTGATTAAATATTACACAGACAAGCATTTCCTAGTTCCGAGACCAGGTATGAGCATTATTGATTTCATGTTGACTCTGACCTAATGTTCCCTCAGCAATACATGCCTCACTTGTGGCATCTTTAACAAAATAAAATGATTAATTGGTTCTGTGTAATCGCTCTGGATAATGACCACCTGCTTTCAGTGACCAACTCTATGAGTTCCGTCTTTATCTTTAGAGAGGTCAGAAGTGGTCTTTTACTTCAACAAGAGCATCTGCGTGATCTCTAAATGATGTCGGTGTTCAGCCTCTTCTTCTTGAGCTCAGCTGGAGCCGGAGACTGGAGGAAGCTGATCTTGCATTCCTGCTGTGCGGGCACAGAGTTTGTTCGACATCGGTGGAATGGGCGATGGTGAGCTGGGGGCGGTCTGCACTGACAGCGAGCCGAGCGGTCCTGGCAGTGTCCGCGGAGCACCAGGCCAGCTGTTAGCACCACCACGGCCAAAGTCATGCCCCCCAGCACCAGCAAGATGATGAGCTGCAGCTCTGACAGCCCCTCTGCCCCGTGCTGAGTCACCACTGAGATTTTGAATGAGCTTTTTTCTTCCCCACTAGGAGTAGCAGTCCCCAGGGAGCGATTGACTGGGGTGGGTTTGCTCAGCGTAACTCTGCTTCCTTCGCCCCTGAATGGAGACAGTGCTTGAGGTCCCGGCTCCCAGACGGGAACCTCGCAAGTTCTTCCAGTGAACCCTGGGGAGCAGAAGCACTGGAAAGTGGAGACTCTGTCTATACAGCGTCCTCCGTTGAGGCAGGGCTGACTGGCACAGTCGTCCAGGTTGATGGTGCAGAAACGGCCAGTGAATCCCACAGGGCACAGGCAGGAAAAACGGTTCACTCCATCCAAACAGGTGGCGCCATTGGCACAGGGGCGCATCAGGCAGTCATCCATGTTGGTCTCGCAGCGGGGCCCCGTGAAGCCAGCCAGGCATCGGCAAGACAGTTCTGGAGCGTAACCACCCATATCCTCACAAAGACCACCATTCTTGCAGGGAGACCTGTAGCAAAGGACGTGAGAGTTGAAAAATACTATATTGTCAAAAGTATTGGCACCCCAAGTATTGGTACTAATGAACAGATTGGAATATTTAAGCAATTAATAATTTTCTAGGAAATTTTGTGCATATAACTTTGTAGCAACAGGTTTCCTATTCTAACATTTTGCATGTCACCCCCATCTAACATCTCTAGGAACTACAAGATTTTAGGCCTGATTTATCTTGTGGATGGTTAATGGAGATGCCAAAAGAAAGTGTGACCTAATAAAAGACGTTTGAGAATTTGAGAGAGGCATCCAAGCTAAGTGATGTTAAGCAGATTAAATATGCGATCCATGTCCAAGATCCAAGTGTAGTGTGAAATGTGTTTTGACTGTAACTGACATAAGTGATAACAGACAGTTCAAGACAACTTTTAGACAAGTAGTGTAGTGAATGCATTCGACAGCGGTACTACAACATATCAGTAACCCCAATGTAGTAATTCCTGAAAGAATAGCACTTGCGAGCCAGGTTTTTTTTTTTGTGTGTGTGATTTTAAAAAAAAAAGTCTACTTTCGGCTGTACACATACACTCTGATTTGCGTCAAAACTGAAGTGTACTTTGGATGTGTAACAAGAATAGACAGATTAATGAATAAGGCAGCACCCTTGTCATGAGTTCAGTTCCCAAGCGATCCATAAACTAATTGGTTGTATATCTTGAATGCAATGTAAAGCCCAAAGTATACTTAGGGCTTACATACAAATATATACTTTATATACAAATTTTATCATCAGCTAAGCATACACTCACTGTACTCAATTTTTCGGTAACCCTTTATTTTAAAGTGTCATAATACAGAATAATTACCTAATTACATATTTAGTTGTAGCCATTGTACTTGCATTAAATAAAATGTACTACTTACTTGTACATACAGTTTGTAATTATGTAGATGTAACTGACAGCTAACTGTTACACATATGTTACAGACATAGTCTTTCACAGCTACTTACACTTAAGTACAATCTTGATACACTTTATTTTAAGTAGCTTATGCCTGTGTACTTGAATTTATTATTACGTTGTATAGCGTCTTGAACACATGTGAAAATCCTTTGGTTGCATAAGTAGCTGTGTAACAGAATCTGTCTGTAACAAATGTGTAACAGTAGCGGCCTGTTACATCTACATAATTACAAACTGTTCCATAACGTAGTTACATAAGTACATTTTCTTTTATGTAAGTACAATGGCTACTACTAAGTACTTACTAAGTATCACTCTGCATTATGAACACCTAAAAATAAAGTGTTACCAATTTTTCTAATTACTCTGTATGCTCAGCTTGCACATGCACCTTGATTTCCACTAATTAGTAGGTGCCTCCGGTGGCAACTTTGGCTGAAGAGATGGAACAACATTAAACTTTTGGGGGCTGTGATGACAAATGACTATTTTTATGACTAGATTAACAGTTGCTCCGCCACTAAAAAGGTGCCAAAACTAGGATATGGATGAAACTTTGTTGTGCTTCAATCTCAACCGCCTATGTTTGGGCACTCTATCAAAAAGAGTATACTTTCAAATGCTGTGCATTCAGATAAGCATATATAGTGACAAATGATTGCTAAAATGCCTGCGTAAACACCATCTAAAAGAACTGTATTACACGTCCTTGCCTTGAATGATTTTATATCTCTTTTCAGTTGAAGTTTGAACATTATTTGGCAATAGACTTCTTAGTGATGTAATTGCAATGTGAAAAACATCCCCATTACATAATTTCTGTTCACAGGCTAAGCCATATACTGTAATATTTCAAGTAATAATTGGTTGTGTCTAAAACAGTTCTGCAACTGGTTCAGTTAGTTTCCCTGGTAACCTCTCCATCAGTTTGTTTTGGTCTTCATGGGAAGAACAGCGGGGGCCGAGCTGCAGCGTGTCAGTATTAGCAGTCTCTTACAGGGCCGGTAATGAGCCCATTGAATTACATGATTGCACTCTGGAGGCTGCAAATTGACCAGGCTGTTGTGCTGCCTGTGCCAGTGTGTCTGGGCTTGTGTTTAATAAAATGTTTACTTAAAGAGGTCAAATGATGAACAAACCACTATTCACTGGTCCTACATAAAACAGTTCATTGTAACACTGTAATCAGAAAGTCGGCTCGCTCTGTTCTTTCACATCGTTGTGGTGTTAGGAAGGTGAATGCATTTGAACACAAAAAAATATAGATTTACATTACAGGGGAAAAAAAGAAGCTTACTTGGTCTTTTGGCAAGGCCCTGTTTTCAGTTCACAGTCCCGCCCGTGAAAGCCTTCAGGACACAAGCAGCTATAATCTCCAGAGTCATTCAAGACACAAGTAGCCCCATTCTGACACGGCTGCTCTCTGGAGCACATGTAAATATCTGAGGAAAACAAGTCAGCACTGTTATGACAATTTGTTGAAGGATTTATATAAATATAATCCATGTGACATCAGTGGTTCAACCGTAATTTTACAAAGCCACGAGAATACTTTTTGTGTGCAAAAATAAAACCAAAATACCGACTTTATTCAACAATTTGTCTCCTCTGCATCACCCTATAGCACATCACATACTTAAACAACATGATGTTCTCTGTCAGCTTTGTAAAATTGCAGCCTGGATGTCACATGGATTATTAATTACATTAATGTTTGAGGAGGGATTCCATCAAAAACATGTTACGTGCAAGTAAAATATCAATGAATTAAATAATACTTTGTGATGACCTAAAACGCTTTTCCCAGTGCAAATGCTTTTTAAGGTTTGTGTGTCATAATCAGCTCCATATGTATGGTTTTTCCTGACATGGTAAACTTGCTCGGTAGCTCACCTGGTACATAAATTAATTGTGAAAATAGCTTGTAGTCTTGCATAAAGAAGCTAAAATGCCATGATTGCTTTAGCAAATGCATTTACAGAGGACTGCTAGAAAGTGAGGCAATTCTACCTCTGCAAGGACTCAGCTTCTGACTCACAACCTTTAAGTAAGTTTTCTTATTGAAGTGAAGTGTTTATTGTTTCTCTGATCACGAATGCAGACATGGTGTTGTGTTTGCGAGGCGTGATGTATAAAGACAGAACTAAGTCATGATAATCAGTAATTATGTCTTCACTGGATCAACAAATGCCTGGTTTGTAATGTGTTTTATTGTTTTGGTGTCATGAACGCAGCATCACGTTATGGTAAGGGGTGTAACATTTCCACCACATGTTTGAGGTATTTCGACAATCACAGTGCACTGGATAGCTGGCCAATCAGAGCACACCTTGCTTTTTTAGAAGGATGAGGTTTGTACAAATCGACCTGTTTCAGGAGGCGGGGCTTAGAGGAGATACAAAAAATCTACAGTATGTGGGAAAAAATGTGTTTTTTGCACCTTAAACCACATAAGCACATTGGATTACACCAAATACACAAAATAATGCTCTTTTTAGCAACATCATATGACCCCTTTAAGTGCCGTCAGGTTAATCTATAAAAATGGATCACCTTTATCACAGAATCGGCCCGTCCACCCGTCTATGCAGGTACACTGCCAGGGCTGATGACAGGTGCCATGGACACATCCGGGCATTCGCACACAGTCTTCACACTGCGGTCCACCCCATCCCGGATCACACCTGCCACACGGAGACGAGAGTACAGCCATGCTCATTGTATTGTTAATCTGTTTACAGTTTTCTTCTGCAACAGGTCTGAGCAGGAACATGCTTGCACAGGTCAGATATACTTCACCAACACAAGCCCATATTTCACTCTCATAAAGCAACCCACTCACCTGCAGTCACCGTTTTCAGCACACTTCCCATGGCCGAGTTCACATGTGCAGTTACTGGCTGAGGGTGTCGGGGATGTTTCTACTGAGGAAAATGAAACTGTAAAGAGAAGCGTACATTTAATGCAGAGTTTGGTATGTAGTTTTGTTCTGTTATTTATTTTTGCATAACAGCAGTCCTCAATAATCATTCCTCTTCAAATGAAGCAAACAAGTCCTTCGAATCACATAACAAGCTCTAGCTTGTCTGTGAGATTTTGTCACTTGTAAAAGTTATGTGCGATCAGTGTCACTTTTCAACAGCTTCTGTAGCATGTCGAGTGTAGTAAACAACAGCTAGCGCATACTAAGATGCACATACACATTCATCCTGCCTGAGGGAAAGCTAATTTATTGTGACAAACTTTCAGTGAGAGACAATCAGGGGAAGACAAACTATGTTACTTAATAACTTATCTTAAAGGGATAGATTGCCCAAACATGAAAACTGCCTCATGTTGTTCACCTTCAAACTTCTTTTAAACACACAAATGTTTCAGGTAGCCACTGATTTATCAAAAATAAGTCAATGCCTTCTAGAAACTCTTTGGTTACCAAGATCTAATTACTCTTTTGTGCTCAGCAGAAGAAACATATTTGTTATATGTGTGTGTGTGTGTGTGTGTGTGCCAAAACCAGTCATAAGCAGCATTCATTTGTAGCTGTAGCACACAATACATGTCAAAATGTCGGATTTTTCTTTTATGTCAAAAATGCATTATAATATTAGGTCAAAACTTAATTTTTAAATTAGTAATATGCATTGCTAAGAACTTCATGTGGACAACTTAAAAAGTTGATTTTCTTAATATTTAGAGTTTGTTTGCACCCTTCAGGTTACAGGTTTTCAAATAGTTGTATCTCAGCCAAACATTGTCCTGTCAAAACAAACCATACATCAACGGAAAGCTTATTTAAAAATCATATATATATATATGTACATGTGTGTATGTTATATATATATATATATATATATATATATATATAAAACACTAAAAATGCAAAATATAATTTATTTCAGAGAGAAATATTTAGCATATATAAGTCTGACCTCTGTCCGAGAGAGTGGAACATTAATGCATACACTTTTTCCATCCCTAATAATCTGCATGTACTTTTATATGAAAGCTTTTATGATGTGCTACAGGAAATGATTCACCCTGATCTCCATCATCACCATCCAGACTGAGTGATTTAGCATTCTTGGCCGTGCTTATCCAGTATTGGGTTTTGCGCTCCCGCGGATGTTAGAGCAGGGTGTGTGTATGTGTGTGTTGGGGAACGGCCAGGAAGCGCGTGTGTCTGTGGTGATGGGCACGAGGGGAGCGTGTGCGGTGGGAGGAGAGGAATGTGCTCATGTCTCCGCCCGTATGAGCTTTGCCCGAACATCACAAGAATTCACCATCGCCCAGGGCCCAACCCCTACATGCCTCCGAACCAGGCGCTCACAGCAAGCCTCTTACATCACACGTCCCATCTGCAGTTCCACTAAATGTACTAAATTATTCCTCATAGCCCTGAAGTTAGGAATAATACTCCAAATGTGAACCACACTTACCCTCATCTGACATGCTCACTTAATCGTGTGCCTATTCCGGATAAAGGCCGGTATGTGAGACACAATACACGTGTAAGCTCATATTCATTCAGTGGCGCTGGAATGGAAAGCATTTTCCATGTAATCTGGCCAAGTGTAAGACCTGTATTCCTGGAAACACAGAGCTTCCAACAATGCAAGCCTGGCTTTCCTGCACAATCAGTGCAACAGCTGAAAAGTACAAACTGATAACAGAGAGCAGCCCAAACAACAACATGAAGAGTAATCTCTTAAACATAGACAGCTGAAGGATTAGTTTAACATTTAAAACCAAGAGAAGCTGTTCTCGTAATGATTCTTGTTGTACAGCTCAATAAGACTTGAATGGAAATATTCATTCTCTTGCTCAAATGTCATTTACACACACAGTGGGGGTCCGAAAGCGTTTACCTCTTTCTAGGGCACTAATTATATTTATGCATTTGTGATATCGACCATGTTCACAGAATGTTTTTGGTAATGTTCACAGTAATTCATGAAAACATTATTCATTCTTAAATGTGTGTGTGTGTGTGTGTTTCATGGGAGTTACTTTTGAATGTTCAGAAACAAGTAGCACGCTATAATTAAAAAAAAATAGACATTCCGTAAAAAAAAGTGTACCGTGAATGATTACAAATCAATATTTTTGTGCTAATGTTTTAAGAACAGTAAAGCCCATAACCTTGTATGAATATTCTCAACCTCCATAATATAATTATTAGCATTTAAGAGATAGCTCACCCAAAAATTAAAATGATCCTGTCTTTTACTCATCTTCGAAGCATCCATAGAGTGTGTGACTTTACTCTTTCAGACAAATTCAAACAGAATTAAAAATTGTCCAGACGCCTTTCAAGCATTTGAATGGGTTTAAACGGGTGACAGCCGTTACAATTCATAACATGCGAGTCCATGTCATTTTTCTTACTTTTCGCCGATGCATACATCCACCGGGACTGTTTCCGGTTTACACAGACAGCAAACGTGAAAGAAAAGTGCTTATTAAATTTGAAATATAGATATTTATCGCACAAAAATGCATGGATTCGTTATTGGGTGACTTGATTTCCCCACCGGAGTCGTGTGAGGGATGTTTTATCATGAATACGGCTATCACCCATTTAAATCCTTTCGAAGGCTTGGAGGCGTCTGGACAATTTGTTTTATTACTCCGATTGGATTCGACTGAAAGAAGAGAGTCACATACACCTTGGATGCTTCAAAGCTAAGTAAAAGACTTAATAATTTTCATTTTTGGGTGAACTATCCCATTATTGTTATTGTTAATAGAAAATTTCTAGAGCCTCATTATTTGAAATGATACTCTAATTTCTGGACTATGTTACGATATTATATGTTGTAGAAAAATATTATTTGTAAATATAATTTAATCGTTCTTTGCCACTAGTTTATAAAAAAACATTTTTTATATTACATCAACATATCTCCGGAAATTAATGTCTCACAAAGAAGGGTTTGGAAGAACTGAATTGTTGAACAAATCGTTTGGGAGTCGATGAGCAAATAAAGTAAAAATAAATGCATATTACAAGACAATGAAAGTGTTTTTTTTTTTTTTTGCATGCATGCATGCATGTCAACCTGTTGTTGGGGCCTCACAGAACCAAAAAAATGAAACTTTCTTTACCCGTAACAGGGGCACTTTAAGATTTTAACAGCTTAACATGTTTTAAGATCAGTCAGTGCGGTTTTCTTTCAGTTGAAAGGGCTCAGACTTACATTTTAGTCTTGTACTAGGGTTAAACCATGTCTGTGAAACAGTGGGGATAGTGCGGGATCTTATGGCCACACACTCATGAGATTAAAAACCAATCATACTGAAAGAATGTTTCAGTCAATCTTTAATTGGGGGATTGAGATTTCTCCAACTCTTGAGCGAGGAAGCAAGTCAAGGAGATATGCGATAAATACAAGATGCATAAATTAGCATAAATCAGTGCACTGTACACACTTAAAGCTGTTTTTCTTATTCTCTTTCTTTCCTGTTCTCCATTTACTGCAAATTCAAAGTATTCTTTGGATGACAAAGACTAGGAGTTTAAATCCAGGTTTGAGACGCAGTAAACACTATGGGCCGGTTTCCCGAATAGGGATTAGATTAAGCTAGGACTAGACCTTTGCTAATTTAGGACTTTTAAGAATTTTTAGAAAATCTGTGAGCATTTTAAGACTGAACAATGACAATAATGTATTTTAAGATATCTCTGTACAAGTTTTTCCAGTTTAGGCAGCTCTTAACATTTATTTTAACATTTATCTTAAACCCTGTTCGGGAAACTGCCCCAATATACAATATCTAATATACTTATTAGACCTATATTTATAATGTCAGTGTCGGGTTGCGTCTGTCATCATGAAACTATGTATAACTGTCATTACCAGTCAAAATGCGTGTTTCGTTTAAATGTTTTGTGGACTTTTTATCACCGATTAAAACACATTTTATTAGGCGTAATTTGTACGAATGACCAAACTAACCCAACCCTAAACCTAACCATTACAAAAAACATGCAAAATCATGAATTATAGGGTTTTATGAGCATTTTTGTTCTCTGGGTTTGGACAGTAATGTTGATCCAGGATCATGTCCTATTTGGCAAAAGTTTTTGATTTTATTGGGCATACGTAATATGCACATTCATGCAATCAGGTAGCCCGAAAGTTTTCCCGAGATTCACTGGGACACCTGCTGATTTAATCTGTCATGCTCTGATTCAATGGCACATTGATTTATGCTGAAGATGGATGTGTTATCTGCCATAGTGAACATTTTAATTGTTAACAGGGGCTGTGTTTCCTGGGGTTGAGTTTATGACAGCAGTGAAACAGGTGTGACTGTCTCCATCCTCTAGCCTTTGTGGTTCACCTCACGGGGGTCCTCAACCAGACACCACAGTGCGTGGGCTCACTGCTTGTGAAAACCAGAGCGATCTAAATTTATTCCTACCATGAAACCCTATATTCCCACTCCAGAACTCCCGTGGCCGAGCTCAGCACCATGGTGCCAGTGAAACATGCAGGTGTGGGTTTCCCTTCGGTTTTAACCCCAGGCGGGCCACATACACTGCCCACGATCTCTCTGGGGAGCAGGTGGAGTGTAATAGAAGGCCGGCCGGACAGCGTCTGTAGGAGCTGAGGAATAAGTAACTAGATCCTTCAGCCTCAGTATCCACTCAGCCGTTTGCACTGCTAGAAAAACATTTTGCCAGGACAGACAAGCGAGGACGGATTATGTCCAGTGAGGCTCCAGAACGCTGGGTTAACTGAAACATAGGATCATTGGAAAAATAAGCCTCTACCTACAGAATAGCCCCCCCCAAAAAAAAAAAATATATTTACTGTACATAGTTTTCAGTATGTAGTTCCCAGTTAAAATAAAATAAACCACTGGGTGTATTACCAGTTTATATCTGTTTCAAATGACAAAATCACAATTTTTTTAAAATTTGGTTTTGTAGCCAATCAAAGGCATCTCTGCTGAATGCAATGGCCAATCAGAAGTGTTTTCTGTAGGTTAATCAGAAGAATCCCTTTTTGAATGAATTGTTGTTTTTGTAAGTTTACAGAGTTCGATTTATCCAACACAGTCTCACGACCAATTCGTACGTATTCATACAAGGTGCCAAATTCGTACTAATTCGTGCGACCTCACTCGTATGATTTTGTACAATTTGTCTAAAAGCCTGTGATGGTTAGGTTTAGGGGCGGGGTTAGGTGTAGTTCATCCGTACAAATTCATATCAATTGGCAACTCGTAAAATCCGTACAATTTAGAATAAATCATATGAATTTGTACGAATGAGGTCGTAAAATTTTTTATGAATTAGCCACCTTAAATATGTACGAATTGCCGTGAGATCAGGTTGGATTTATCAGGAATTTTATACTGTTTCAAGAGTGACAAACATGAGTGTAAAAAGGTGGATCCACTAAATAATATTTAGCAGCTTCTACAAATAAAAACATCTTTTGATGTGTCCTTTTTGAATTTTTTCAAAACTTTTTGAGTTTTTGAATTAAATTTAAAAATGTTCAATAAAAATTGAAAATCATTTAAGTGCACTATCATCACTCTGTGATGTAGAAAAGTGGGGGCGTGTTTAAACAAGCCATTCTGGGGGTGTGGACAAGTCATAACATAAAGAATATCTCTTTGATTTTGAGTCTTTAGTCTGTGAAACTTTAAATGCATCAAGAGCTTGTAACACTATAAAGAGAAATATAATTTGAAATTACATCATATGAACCCTTTAATATTACCTTTTCTTTTTATATTTTCTTAACATATTTTCATTAAGTTGCCCAAACAACATTTATATTTTTAATATCTTTTCATTCATGCTAATAACATTTGTCGAACTATTCAGTGTACCAATGTACCGTGGCAAGTAGCTTTAAAATGTTCAGCAGGCACTGATAGTGTTGAGGAACGGCCAGCAACTGATATGATTTCTGATTTCTTATTTCACGTTGTGGCAGTAGTCGCTGGCACAGACTCGAGCGCTGTCAGTCTGTCTGTATCAGTTTTGCATTGCAGTGGCTTGTTTCCAGGTTTGAGGCTCTCAGCTGGAAGCTTCTTCCAGGAGATACTGGCCCCACTGACCTGCACTATAATCCATCTTTGCAGGCATGCACTGATCAGGTTTTCCCCCCCATCTTTAACGTCAAGCACAACTGACATTTCTTCAGGCTCGCTTAGACGCGCAGAAGAAGCACTATGGGCATTGACCTTTGCCCCCAGCACGCGTGTAAGACACAAGCTCTTGCGCCCAACAACTGAGACGCAGATTTGTCACATTCTCTAAGCAGACAGGAATTTCACAGCTGAATACTCAAGAGACAGATCGGTCGCAACGGTACCATCAAAGGCCTCTGATGCTTAGTTTTATGTAATCTGCTCACCAGGATCCTGTTGCAGCACAGTTGGCAGAAACTGTTTGAGGAAATTAACAGGCTGTGTGGCCAATTCTTATAATTAACTTGCTCCAACATTATCTTTTGTAAATACTTTTTAAATATATTGAGTTTCACAGCTATACATGCTAAACAGATATTTTAACTATAAACTATTGCTGTTATTTCATTGGAATTTTACAGTAATAGTTCAGTGTTTCCTGTAAAATCATTTTACTATCCTGTTCTTCATGTACATACTATGTATATTGATTGTAATAACTAGGTGCTAACCATTAACATTAACCCATTTAGTTACCTTATATTACCCATTCCTTACATTGTGCATGCACAAAGGATAAAAAACGAACAAGCATTTGGTAAACTCTCATAAAGAGAAATATAATGAATAGCAAACCTCAGTGCCTGATTGTTTATGATCTGAGCTTATATTCTAAACTATATAGGCTAGTAAATATACCCCGGGTGTATATCATTGCAGCTATTTAATCACCCAACTATATATTTTCATATAATACATGCAATAGGCTTATATAGCAAATATTGGCTCTGCGATTGTAAATATAAATGTAAAATATAAGCTACATTATCACACAGCTGTAATCAGCAAAATGTAATCTGTACATTTTGATATTATAAACATAATATATCACATACAAATCAATGACAAACAAACAAGAAGCACATTTTTATTTTCTGTGATTTGCATCCCGTTAAATGACTGCAAATTAGTTGTAAAGAATACTGTTGAAGTTGTTCATTTTAAAAGGTGTATTACACGTTTTCACAAAAATCATCAAAAATGTGAAAATGGTTAGAATTACATGATATCTATTCCCTTTAATAATGTATGCATTTAAGATGTGTGGAAAAGTTATTTAGAATTAACACAATATTAAACGTGTTTGTTTTATATTTGGAAGTTATTATGTGTGTACTGGATTACTGTAAAAACATACAAAGAAAGTGTTGCAACCACCACTCAAAAACATACCACAAAATAAAATAACATAATAATAGTATGAAATATATTTACCTTGGGCTTCACAGTCGTGTTGAAATAGCACACAGCAGCCACAGAGCAGCAGAACTACAGGGAGTTTCATGGTGCAGGGCAATCTGCAAACATTAGCATTCAGGAAATTTTTAGAAACCTTTGGACAGTTTGCTGTTAACATACTACTGAATATAAGTATAAAGCAAGAAATGAGGCACTTAAATCAAGACATGCTTGCATAGCCTCCAACATGATTCACAACAGCCCAGGATGAAGATCTCTGAGCACTTTCACTCCCCCTAAACCTCTAACAGAGCAACACCTGACTATAGACCAGCCGACAGACACGCTTAATAATTCAACTTAACACTTAATAATTAAAAGCACTGCGTGAATCTTTCATGACGGACATTTACAAGACCACATCACTCCTTCACTACCTTGTTTGTCTATGTACACATCCTGCAACTCTGCTGAGACAAGCGCTGACAGAAAAAGTGTTGCGTTGTGTCTTTTTGCTGCTCTTGTGACTAACCTGCTCTCTGTTAAGCAGTATTTTTTAATACATTTATATCGTTTAAAGTAAAATGGCAACACAATAACAACACATTGCAGCCTCACCTCTTTTGAGCTCAGCACAGATTAGTTGCTGTCCCTTTAAACAGAGATGAAATGGTATGAAAATTTCATATCATGATTATAGTGACCTAAATGATCACAGATATCACTATTATCACATTTTGCTTACAAATTGTCAACAAACAACACATTTTTAATTGTCATTGAAAATAGCAAACATAAAAAGTGCCTTTGGTTCAAAACAACCGTCATTGGTATTTTACAGTGCCTCACAAAAGTATTTATACCCCTTTATTTTTTCCACATTTTGTTATGTTGTTGCTTTAAATTAAACTGCTTAAAATTAATTTTTCCATGTTCAGTCTACACTCCATACACCATAACTTTACAGCAAATTTATGAAAAATAAACTAACATGATTCCACTGCGACGGTTGATGTTAGTATATTACCCATTCCTTACATGCATGCACAAAGGATAAAAAACGAACAAGCATTTGGTAAACTCTCATAAAGAGAAATATAATGAATAGCAAACCTCAGTGCCTGATTGTTTATGATCTGAGCTTATATTCTAAACTATATAGGCTAGTAAATATACCCCGGGTGTATATCATTGCAGCTATTTAATCACCCAACTATATATTTTCATATAATACATGCAATAGGCTTATATAGCAAATATTGGCTCTGCGATTGTAAATATAAATGTAAAATATAAGCTACATTATCACACAGCTGTAATCAGCAAAATGTAATCTGTACATTTTGATATTACAAACATAATATATCACATACAAATCAATGACAAACAAACAAGAAGCACATTTGCGACGGTTGATGTTAAGCTCAGGGGCATTCATATTGCTAGTAGATGTTACACTTTGGGTGAAGTGAACCTGTGGCAAATTCAATTGAATGGGTATGATTTGGAAAGGCACATACATCTTGATAAATGTCTAACAGCTGATAATGCATATTAGTGCAAAAAAGGAACTGCCTGAAGAACTAAGAAACAGGTTTGAGCCAAGCCACACAACTGTGGTGGAGTTCAGAAAAACATTCTGTTTCTGGGCCTAAGATTCAACCACAGCCTAGGATTGAACCCAATCAAGTATTTCTGGGGAAACCTGAACATGCGCATCTGCCCCATCTAACCTGACAGAGGTGAAGAGGAGAGGAGAAGATTGGCAAATAATTGACAAATTGCTGATGAGCAAAGCTTGTCGCAAAGATTTGAGATTTGTGTAAAGATGCTTCAGTTTCACGAATTCGCGCTTCCTTAATAATCATATAAAGCAAATAGAATAAATAAATAAATGGGTTTATTTGTACTTAGAAATTGGGTCGGATAACAAGGGGTTTGATTAGGTAATGCGGGCCGGCTAAGATTAATTGTTATTTGCAAAACATTCACTAAATAGTTAAGGGTATGAATACTTATGCAATGGAATAATACATTTATTATTTTTAATACATTTGCCATTTTTTTTTATTGTACAGTTCTGATGAATGTAGTGTAGAGTGATATGGGAAAAAGAGTAATTCAAAGCAGTTTAACATAAAGCAACAGCATACCAAAACAAAAAATGAAGGGGTGTGAATACTTTTGCAAGGCGCTGTAAATGGGATCTTGAAATTATTTTTTATGTATTATTACAGATGTGTCTTTAAAGTGAGACAATTTTCTACCTTACTGGGGATAGACAAAGCTTTTTGAATTGATTAGAATTTGAAGTAACAGCAGTTGTTGTGGTGTTTTCTACTATAGAGAGATGATTTTATATTGTTTACATGCACACACAGCAATATGTTACAGTAAAATCCCAGCGAGCAAGCAATTGAGATATTTTCTAATGTAAGATTTGCAAATTACATCATTGACATCATCAAGATGATGAATAGCAAGAATTCTGCTGTGTATTCTCAATCTGTAGATGGTGCAACTGGCCTCACTTTTTTTGATGTTTACCACTGTAGATTAATGGAGCGCTCTTGCAACCACTAATGGGAATGAATATGGGGAAAGCTTTAAACAGAAAGGCAGAGAAGAGGTCCATTTCCATGGAGAAGGCTCTCAAGCATGTCACAATAGGAAGCATCCACCTACAGTCCTTGATACTGAGGATGCCATGTCAATTATCACTTATGCTTTCTGGCTGGTCTCATGTGCAGACACCTGCCAGTGAAAGCAAGCACGCAGGCTATATTTGAACATTACTTTATTTCCCGAGCAGCTCACTCTGTGATTGTCAAAGGTGCTATTTCCAGCCGTGTTTAATTATTATGTGTCACATCAGATGTGAAAAATACAGTCAGGGGCCTTTTATGCCATTTGACACATTGGCAATTATACAGGGAAATTGTCATCATTTTTTATGGTCCATCTTTCACAAATCATCAAAGTTCAATGAATCATCCTGAATTAATCATGAATTTAAATGTTGCCCACAGGCCTGCAACTGAAAGCGCTTTCACACTAAACATGAAGCTAGAAATCAAAACATATTATATATGAATTATTATTAGCTTCTCATTCGGATTTCAGCAATAGAAATAAACAGGGCGTTTAAAAGGGTCACGACATGACATATAAGAGGTCTTTGTACCATCAAAACATCCAGCAAACAGTTCAATGCTGAACCAACCTATTAAAGTAATGGAATCTATTTTTGAAATGCACTGATAAACAGGAGACCCATTCGCACATTGCAAATATGCAATTTAACAACATTGCATGTTACATGCAACCATAACAAACATAACTGATAAGAAAAAACTAAGTTAGTGATGTCAAAAGATGAAGGGACGTTTGGTTTCTCCATTCATGGCCCCTTTAAAACATGTCATTTTAGACAGAGTAATTGTCTCTTGTTTTTGGTGCAAAAAAACCTATTAACATTGTAAGTAAACTTCGAGGCACAGACTAAAAAAAAATCCCTGTGCCGTATTTAATCAAAGTGAGGTTAAATGCATATGCATATTATTAACACATACTTAATTACATGTTTGCATAATATTCAGTGTTTGTATTCGCCTAGGCTTTGTTTTTTTCTAATGAATAATCAGTCACTTTTTTCCCCTGGTGGAGCTGCTATTAACTCTTAACACATATCCACTAAAATAACATCTAAATACACAAAGGTGTCTGAGGTGTGACAGCTGTGTTCCTCTGATGAGGATTTTTCCTCTTTCAAATTGATGTTAAAGCAATAAGCCCTGGGATAAAAAAAAAAATTGGCAGATTTGTGTGGATCATAATTCACTTCCACTCTAATGAGCTCTTAAAGTTTAGACTGCAAAACCATCCAGACATGATTGATTAATGGAGGGCTTTTACAATGGGGAATTAATTTGGGAATAGCTTTATATGGGAAAGTGTAGAACAGCAATGTTACAATAGTCACAATAATACAACATCTCTGATCCCCAAAATAAAACAAACAACAATTGAGCGTGTTATAACTGAACACAACACAGCAGTTACATGGCATGCTGCAGTGAAGCGCATGATCTGATGTTTTCTAGTCTTATTCTGAAGAATGACACTAAACAGTCACTAAGTGAGAAGAAGCTGCATAAAGTATTTTACATAGAATGCTAACTAAGTTTGACACCATTTTTTTATTGTGACTCATCAAAACCATCAATTTTTCCAGTCTAGGTAAACATGCAAATGTACCTCTTAGATGCTGCACATTTTCGAAAGGTGTAATATACATCCTTGCGGATTTTGTGCCTACACTGTATGAAACACTTCTCTGAAAAGTCTTCAAGCAATAAAAAAAAAGTAGTGACAGACCGCTGAACTTGGATGTACACTGAAGCACAAAATACACTTTCATTCAAAACACATGAAAAAACTCAAAAAAATCTTGGCGTATGCACTTAAAAACCTGTTCTTTTAACAAGAAGCTTCCATGGAAACTTCACTGGCACATCTACCACAGATTAAGCATTTCCATCTCAGATGATGTGTGAGCACAAACACGTTCCTGCTGCTGCGTGAGTAGTCAAGATTATAAATCACAAGTTTAAGGGCTTGAGCTTGCCCAGAGCATATTTCTGAAAACCCATACTGAAATTGCATCACAAGGATATTCATTTTTAAGGTTACAGAGTTCAAAAGCTACTGCACAACCCAGTGGGCATTATTTTAAATGCCACTCAACAACTGAACTCTTTTAAACACATAAATCGATGTGACACACCTGAGCTGTTGGTGGCCCCTCCAGCAGAACGTCGCAAACCTCAGGTGCTGATGAAACGGGACTCACATATCACACATACAGCATTCGGAAGTTAGGTAAAAGGAAACCAAGCAATATTCAGTCCCGCGTATATGCACACCCTCAAGATCAGCCCGCTAGTGAGACACGTTTTGTTGATAGAAATGCTTGTTTGTAGAAGCAGACAAGGTTCCACCTCCCCACTCAACAAGCCAACCTGCCCAAGGACTGGCTCTTAAAGAGACAGGCTTCCCTCACTACCACCATCTCACACAGCTCAAAGAACAACCCATCATGCTAGAGCGAGTGCAAGATATGCTACAGACATCACATGCTTGTTTGTTTTTCTCAAACCCTCAGCCGCTTTTCTGGTATTTCACCAAGGCGTGACAAGTCTAGTTGTTTCAGACCGTTTCTGGACACATCTGATTGAGAGTGCATTGTATGCATTTTGCCATCTTGTTATCAGAGACGTGCCGGAGAAGTGCTGTAGTGGTAATGGAAGGCTTTTTGCTGTTGCTGTAGCGACAGACAAGGCTCCTGATGTTGGGGGCTGATGTGCCCACACGTTCCTCTGCAGGCGATAGTGTGGAGAGGATCGGTTTTCAGCAGATTATCTCAACAATATCAGGCCTGTGGAGCATTTGGAAACAGGCATCTACATGTCCACGCTGCTGCGATGGGAGACCGCGTTCGCACATATATGCACACACTCGCTCGCTGCCGTACAAATATATTACTATAAATGAGGGCGTAAGTAAAGACAGGCATGCAGGAACCGCTGGGGGTTTCTCTTTAGAAAGCTGAATCACTACTACTACTTTATCAGGCTCCTGAGGGCTGAGGAACAGATGAATAGAAAAGCACTCAAACATCATTTGTTTTGGTTGCCCGCCTCAAGTTTATATTGAGATAATGGCATGCCCATTATTCCAGCCATTCAGCTTCTCGGTTTTAAGCACACTTGTGTACGTCTGTCCTGCTGTGGCCTGATTATGTTTGTGCTGAAAATGGCAGTACAGTAATTATTGTGTTCCAATCTGCTACTCTGTCGCGACTGCTTGCTGCTCTAGCTTCGCATCATTATCCGCAACAATTGCAGCAAATGTGAAAATTGGCTTTCATTTGAATATCGCACGGGGTATCTGTTTTAACGTGTTCATCTTACGCTCTGAAAAACATAGGTTCGAAAAGGGGCTTTTTGTGCCGCCACAAAAGGAGATTTCGTTAAACAGTTCTTAGAAAAAAAGGTGTAGCAATTTTAATTAACTAAATTACCTTTTACCACTATAAAGAAACTTGCTTTGGAAAGGTTTTACACTCTTTCAAAATAAAGCTGTTTTATTGGCATCGATACTTTCTATAGAATCTCTACATGAAAAAGATTACACAAATTACAAAGATCACACTAAGAATTTTTTACATTTTTGAACAAATTACTATATACACATATATATATATATATATATATATGTGTGTGTGTGTGTGTTAATCAAGTACTTCAAATGTCAACCCATTCGGAAGTACCAGCACTTACAGCCTGACAGCCAGAATGAAATGACAATTCAAAAGAAAACATCTGACATACTTAGAGGCTCTTGCATCTGAAATCTTCATATATATATATATAGAAATGCTTTTAAATTCCCCAAAATATTTTATTTTTGTTTGCAAAAAAGTTCTTCAGTGGTTCTATGAAGAACCTTCAACATTCGGTAACACTTTATAATAACTACACACTATGAATGATTAGTTAAGCATTAGTAAATACTTATTTCATCCTTTATAAACCATATAATATTATTAGGCATTAATAAACTATTTACAAGTGCATATATAAATGCCTTGTTCTTGAGAATATATAAAATGTTAAATAATTGTATTTTCATACTTTATTAATGATAATGATTTTTTTTTTAATTATTATGTTATTTACAAAGCAGTTATTTAGGAGTTGTCAGTGTTTAATAAGATTATTTATATATTAAGTATAAGTAAATTATTAATAGATTATTTAAATTTACATTAATCAATATTATTTAGACACGTTATTTAGTTGCCAGACTTTTTTGTGAGCTCATCTAAAGTGAGGACTAGTTATACCTTGTAAAGCATTTATAAAGCAGATGTAAAGACTCATTTACAACAGCTGTACTGTTTCATTTTTTTTTTTAATCTTGAAATGAATAGTTCTGCATATCTCTGTGTTGTGTTTGCTTATTTCTTCTGATAGGAAGATAACTGAGCCTTTAAATCTCCTTAGTACATTTAGATGAACAAGGCATTTATAGCTGTATTTATAAACTGCTTACTAATGACTATTAATGTTGGAACAATGGTTTATAAAGGATGAAATAACTATTTACTAATGCTTAACTAATGATTCATAGCATGTAGTTATTATAAAGTGTTACCCATTCTTTAGATTAGTCAAATATTTTGGTAACGCTTTAAGGTTCATCAGTTAACATTAGTTAACTGCATTAGTTAAGATTGAACAATACTTCTAAAGCATTTCAGCTTTGCATTATTAAAATCAGTTGTGCTTGTTAATATTAGTTAATGCTTGAACTGATTAAGTGCAGTGATGTTGACAATGAATGGCTGTATTTTTACTAAATATGCTGATCATTGTTTGTTTATGTTAGTTAATACACTGACAAAAGACACCTTATTGATGTTACCTTATAAAGTGTTTACACCTAATCCGTGTTCTTAGTAATTAAAAAATGGTTCTTTTAAGAACTGTTCTAGGACATCAAACACCCTTTTTGGAACCTTTAATTTTAAAAGTGTTTTCTTTCCTTTTCAAGGAAATCCAGAGTTTCGAGAGGTTTCGTTCTGTTTATCTGTGTTTCACTTGCAGTGTATCTTTCTTGGGTAGATAATCATTTTTCTGTTTATTTTAAAATATTAAAAGATGTATTTTCGAGTGCTATGTATATTCAAGATTTTGTAACCCCACCTTCCCAGAAAATGGACTCACACACGCTGTTAATCTTCGTATGAAGATTGCATCCACTTTAATTTACTAGCAAGTGGAGGATAAAAAGCATCTTCAAAGGACCATGTTAAAACAACTCATCTCTTTACAAGGCATCTATCACCGACCACTCACATTTCTAGCAAAGTGGATGAATATCACAGTATAATCCTGGTTTGTGTGTCCGTGGTGGTCACTGTTACTATAGCAACTGAGAGAAGATGACTTCTGTATGTAGAGAGTAGAATGAGATTAACTAGTGCAACAGAGCGCCTGCTGGAGCTTTCTTCATATCATTTCCATCATATGGGCTTCAGTGCTTTGCATATGGCATGAATCAGATGGCAATTTTTCATCCATGAAACAAGAATGTGTTGTGACGTAAAATGCATATCTATCTATCTATCTATCTATCTATCTATCTATCTATCTATCTATCTATCTATCTATCTATCTATCTATCTAT
>JAUYWG010000047.1:4542849-4557253 GCA_034779775.1 Enteromius afrohamiltoni | reverse complement strand
CCTCTAATTTATTTGCCTGTTGGAAGTATGCAGTGAATTGTGAAACATTTTCAGTGCTTTTTTAAAAATACAGTTTATTTAAGTTTAAAAAGAGCATTTTGTGTAAACTAGGAAGTTTCAGTACAGTGCTTTGAAAAATCTGCGTACTACTGAGACAAATCCAGTTGGGAACCACTGTTCTAGAAAGATCTGTCTTCTTACCGCCAACCACTTAGCCCAGCTGAAAGTATTACTTTAACCCCCAGAAATCCCCCATCTTTCTCAGTCCTGTGAGCAGGGCCGTAACTGGGGTTTGTGGGGCCCCGGGCCCTGTTTGTTCTATTTATTTATTTGTGCTATTTCAACAATGTTACATTTTTTTCCAATGGGTGGCCAGGTGCAGAAAATCAGTAATTAAATCTGAAAAAAAAACAAACAGTCAAACCGAAATTTATTCAGACACTTTCAAATTTTCTCACATTGTCGCAGTTTATTTGCTATAGTTTAGAAAATGGTAATAAAATATGACAAGAGTTAAACTGTGTCAGAACTGATTGATCTTTTATGTAATTGATTACAATCAGCCAAAAACTGTTAGTGTGACAATATTTAAAACTATCAATACATTGTTGAACAATTACCAAGCAATGCCTGATTTTGTTCAGTCTGCAAAAAGGTTGGATTAGCACTTAAAGAAAAAACACTGTGGGTTCATTCCTGTTAAAAGTACAAAATAACTCAATCAAGAGCAGAGAGGGATTTTCTTTCTTTCATTTTTCTGGATTAACATTAAGGACACCAATAGCAGCTAACATATAAAAAAAATAGGTGCTGTCACTTTAAGAGACAATGCATCCAGTATAATGATGCACATGTGATTTCTTCCTCCACAGAACAGGCTGCTTATATAAAATGCAGTTTATATTTGTTCGCTCAGGGCAGGACTCGAAGAAGGTCTTGGTTTGGTATTGCTATCTGTGAGATGCAGCTCTCTCCGTGCGCACCGGACATGGAGTGCGAGTACTCAGCTTTAAGCTATTTTCAATGTTTAAATTGGCAAGGCATAAAAAACATGTGCAAATGATACGTTTTTGTGATGACATGCAGCAGTGACCCTTCAACTCAGCCAGTTGAGATCACCAGGGTGCCTCCCTCAGCCGTGGGACCCTATAATCAATGCTTTTTACCCCACTAGCGACGGCCCTGCCTGTGACTATAGTAGAAGAGGTGTCTTTCTCAAACTAAGTATGTAGTGAATTATCTGCTAGAGAGTGTTAGAGAGCTCATCAGTAGCCAAGACAGTCTATTGCAGGCCTGAGGAAAACAGTCGGACTGTGCTTCGCCATGCATTCGAAGGAGCAGCACGTTTTCCCGCGGTGCCACAAATGGGCTTTCCAACAGCCTAGAACCCAAACCAACTGCGGAAAACAAACAGCTGAAAGAGGAAGAGATGCAACCTCATGCTTTCTCTTGTGTAATAAAACAATGTATAATTATATCTTCAGTGTGACTCACGACATGTTTATTCTGTACTGTCAGAATAACTGTTGACATCGTTTATAATCACACCAGCATTGTTTCGTGTTTTGCAAAAACACAACTGGTTACACTAGAAAGAAACAGGGTGAGATCAACCAGCATGTTCTTCTAACCCTAAACAAACCAGATTCTCAAAGTATCCTGCTGCTGGTTAAACTGTTTGTTTATACTGCAGTGAGATATGAGTGGATATCAGTTAGCAATTATGCCCATTTATTTTGATAAAATAGCATTTCGAAGTGTTATTACAGTTTTACATCTTTAAAGATTTTAAAATGTAATTGCTGTGATCAAAGCTGAAATACCAGCATCATTTCTTTAGTATATTCGGTGTCACATGATCCATCGAAAATCATTTGAATATGCTAATTTGCTGAACATGTTTTATTGTTTACTGTACAAATTTGTCCCCAAAATATGGTTAAGAAGGTACACACACACACAGAATTAAAACTAAAAACATAAAAAAATCTATAATAATAACAATCATAATAATGATAATAATAATAATAATAAAACAACAACAGGAAAATGTTTATCCACTTTTTTGTTTTTATGGTGCATTTGTGCAACTATAAAACACAAAGCAGTGCAGTTTTTTTTGTTTTTTACAACACATCACAGCTTACATAATAGTGATTGGCAAAAGAAATCCCATAATTAAGATCAGTCATTTTTTTAATTAGTTTCACCCAAAGTGCCGTACGACACAATAATCTGCATGTAGCAATGTAGGGTTTACTAGGCTCTGAGTAACTGCGCTTCATGAGATCAAACCTGAGATGTTTATATGACTTAATCACTACACTCCCACCACCAGGGAAATTTATTTCCTACTAGTAAGCCTTGTGATCTACTTACGATCGTTTGCCTTCTCAGATTCGGCCTGCTTTTATACAGAAACATCAGTGAAATTAGATTCATATTTCACTCACCTTTCTTTGTCTAAACACAGGCGTGCACACATGCTAGTTGTCTATTCGTGTGCATTTAGAGGGATTTGCTTGCATTTGTGTAGGCTCTCTCTGACAGCTTCATGACCACACATGTCCGCAGGTGTTCTAAAAATGAATCATGCTGGTTTGAAGTCATTGAAGTCTCTCCTGTTTGCTTGAAATGCAAATGTTTGCTTCTCCAGCTCTTCGATACAAGCCAGCAGGAGATCTGGGGCAAGCAGATCATGACCCCTTTAAAAGCACATACTTTGTGCCGGCTGTTCTGAGGTCAGCTGTCTGCGTTGGTGACAGAGCGGTTCAGCATTAGTATTCACCCCTATACCTGTCAGATGAAGGGCTCACATCTGAGAAAGACACTGTTTCCTCAGTGAATCGATTTTTCCTTTAAATGCTCTGTTAGACCCAAACAGTGTGGGAAAAAAACGTTTTTATTTATCTGCTAATTCCACCACTCCTCTAAGGTGAGAGAAAGATGGTCCGATTACAGATCGAGCCTAACACGGGAATTAAGTGCTTCATTTAACTTTCAACATGATCTGCGCACAGGAACCAACGAGTCAGTGTTTCTCAGTGACTTCAGGCCAGGTCTCAGTACACTCATTGATGACACAATTAGCTACACAAACATTCGGCAGGCAGAAGCCCCCTTGGCATCGAGGCATACTCGCACCCTTGACTGCCATCTGGTGCTGAGTCTCCTCTCTGTGACATGTTGTGTTAAGGTTTTTTTTCTTTTCAGTTGGATAAGGATATACACTACAAAAGCTGTGTTTATTCCATGCAGAAAAAACAGAGATATTATTACACTTTAATACCTGTTTTCTATTTGAATGATGCGCAGCTGAATTCTCAACATCATCACTCCAGTCTTCAGTGTTGCTTGATCCTTTAGAAATCTAATATGCTGACTTGCTACTCGAGAAGCATTTCTTATTATTGTTTTTGCTGGTTAATTTTGTGCCAACCATGATGCAATTTTCAGTGTTCTTGAATGAATCAATTTCTTTAAAAGGACAGCATTTATTTGAAATATGGTGTAATGTGTCTTTACTGGCACTTTACTAAAATGCATTCTTGTTGAATAAAAGTGTTTATTTCTTTCCTTCTTTTTAAATCATACTTTTGAGTGCTAGTGTATAGCAGCAAAGTTAATAAGCAGCAAAAACTGTTTTTAATGTAATATTCAGAAATGTTTCTCGAGCAGCAAATCAGCATGATTTCTGAAGAACCATGTGACACCAAATATAGCCTACTAAAATAGAAGATAATAGAAGATAATATTTCACAGTATTACTGTTCAAACATCATTTGACAAACATGCTGCTTGCTAACTATCCCGTGTAAAAACCTATCTTTTTACTCAGGCCTACGTGTGAATTGCAGCTTTCTTTTTATTTTTTATTTTGATGTTTGATGGATGTACTTATACTGTAAATTTTCTAATGTCATTTTTATATTGTTACTATTTTATTGGTTGTTTGCTGTAAGGTGTCCTTGGGTGTTCAGAAAGGCGCCTTTAAATAAAATGCATTATTATTATTATTAACAAACTGGACTTTTCACAAGCACTCACAAAATGCATGATACTTGACAGAGCTATGTATAAAATATTCAGTAAGTATAATTATTATCTTATTAATTATGTTCTTATATTTCCAAGTTGTCCATGATCACAGGGGGCATTATATAATATGAATATTGTTTACATTTTTGTAAGACTTTTCCAAAATTGCATAACTCTCAGGTATTTCATGAACATGGATCTGTTCTTAAACTGTTCTCTGCATGAAATGAATTTAAGCTATTTATAAGAGGATTTATATGAGAATATTTATTGTTTTCAATTTATCAAACGACATTGATTGTCTATATTAATTCTAACTGCTTGTGATGTACACTGTAAAAATAAATTCGTAAAATTTACGGCAGCTGTGGTTGCCAGAGTGTGACCAGAAAAATATGGTAATAACATTTTATAGTTTTAAGATAAATTTACAGTTAAATACCGTAAGTTCATTAGTTGATACAGTGTTAATATTCCAAGCTATTAAAGTAGTGAAATCTGTTGTGTAGCTTAGAAATACACTGATAAACACCAAATGCAGGTAGTGATGAGTCACATGATGAACCAAAGCCCATCACAAGCAGTTTTTAAATATGAACATATATAGAAGGAGCTCAGAGTCATTCACACAAACACTAAACACCATCATGATGAGACTCGCTAAGCTAAAATATGCAACAAACATTCATTACATGTAACACACAACCCTAATGAACATAACTGATAAGAAAAACTAAGAAGAAACATAGTTATTTAAAAGTAAAAACATCAAATTCAAACAAAAATAAGGGATTTCTGGAAATGTTAGTTTACTGTTTTCCCCTTTAAACTCTACAGGAATTTACAGTTTCCCATAGTTTTTTTACTGTTAAAATCACAGCCCTTTTTTTTTTTTTACAGTGATAGACCTGTATATAGCCTAGCTACTAATAGTAATAACATTAAGAACTATATATTAGGATTGTAGCCTATTAGGCTATTAAAATCTGATATTATCATCATTGATTGTGCCCCATATTTGTTTTTCGTAGTTGTAAAATTAAGCATAATTGTATGACTGCATTGTTAACAACTTCTGAAAGCTAGATCATATAGACCCGAGGTAAATGTACAGCGAGTTCCCTGGGGGTAAGTTTCATCGCGCTCCTTTAGCGTTGCGTTTCTCAGCGCAGCATTCCAGCACGAGCAGCGAACGCGTCGCGTAGGGATTCCTGAGGATTACCCGGCGTGCCCCGCGGGAAAGATGGCGCTGGACGGGAGACGGTGGAGATAAACTTTATCTGAAATCGGTAACAGCGGTTATCTACACCTGCGATCCGCGGTGACACTTCCACTCCTCGCGGAGAGATACCGGCGACAGGACGCGGGATCGGCGATCGCTCCTGCGGCGCGAGCGGACAGGTTTTAGCGGCCGTTAGCAAGTGTGCGTTAGCCAGCGAGGAGAAGAAGAAGAAGAAGAAGAAGAAGAAGGAAAAGCGGGCAAAGTTTATTCAGTTGGAGCAGGAGTCAAGACTGATCTACGCCAAACTCTGCGGGAAATTCACTAGCACCAGGTAAGAAGTTCACAGATACATTTCTTTGAAACATGAGTCTATTTTAGTACGTTAGTGCACTATCAAATCTATTTTCATATAACGTTATTGTTGATATCCGCGGCCGGTCACCGTTCAGATGAACTGATAAACACACCCAGCAGTGCTGGATTATACCTAAACATCTTATCTGTGTATCTAAATGCTTCTTGATCGTCATATCCTCCGGGCACTGATCAGAGAGCAGATTAGAGAAGGTTACTAATCTTAAAAGTGTCGATGTCAGGTGTTTTACGCGCATTTATTCGTTCCGTGGAGTCAGTCGTGGCCATGGGCAGCGAAAATAAACCCTTCGGCGGTGTAATCTCTGTAATGTGTCTCCTCTATTCGCTGTTCGTGATTTAAAATACTTAGATTTAATGCTATAATGTCTTTTTTATTCTCCTGATCAGAGATATGCTCATATTAATGCTTAACAACTAGATCCGGTTGTGCAACCGATCCTGTTCCACGCTCTTCGTTAATACTCGACTGTTTAGAGGGTTGATTATTATGATGATGTCCTTAAGCGATGGGGATTAACATTTTATTCACGTGTCCTTACATGAAATGGTATAACTTCGCGGAATGCTGCTGGGAAGAAAATACCGACGATAGACTCTGTTTGTGGTTACGTGAAAATAACTCGCGGAGTCCATCATGGACACAGAACAGGTAACGTTAACGCTTGAGAAACCCTCCGGCTGTCACGATCGTGAAATGTTTCTTGACGATTAATTGTCATGCATATAAATGCGATCGAGATTTAATTGTCTGATTTTGTTCCGCTTACGAAGAAGTCGTTTATATGACTCCTTCTATAATTGCGGTAGTCAACTCTGTTACCTGGGTAGACTAACAGTGCTGACAATAGTGTAACAGAATTGACATTTTATTTCATTTTTCCCCCCAAAAACTCCACTTGCTGGCATAAATGTTAAGAACACATGACATTAATGAAAACATGATTAAAAGAGCTTTAAATAACCCAATGTGACGTCACTACTAAATTCCGTTTTCCTTCTGATATTGTGGTAACAGAGTTGACGTTTTAAAAAGAACTGTTGCTGCAAAAAGTTTTCAGATTCAAATATTTTGTCAGAGAGAGCGCAGATACTTTTCGGTGTTTCAGATCTTATCAATGAGTGAAAGTGACATCATTTCCTGTAACTTACACAATTCTGAGAGATAATTCCATCTATTTAAATGAAAAAATATGGTGCGGTTGACACGAGATTTGGGGACACACTTTTTTCAAAGAAAAAAATATTTGAAATCATTTAATGTTGTAGAATTAAGTAAGCAACTATTTAGGGCTTTTATCAATTAAACAAATAAACTGTTGCCAAAAGAAAAGTACTATAAAAATATTTTGATTGAACATTGATACTTGATGGAAAATATGCACTAATGCAGATAAGAACAAATCATGATTTTTAGGTATTTAAGACACTTTAAAAATAAATTATTATATTGTTATAGACTGCAACATAGTATAATTCATAACAATTATTAAAGAACAATATTAAATACATAAAAAAAATAAAAATTACAAATGTAACCGTAGAAAAAAAATAATGACTTTATATTTGTAAAGACGCCAAATGTGCCCGCAATTATAGAATCACCCATATACATTGAACATGGACTCACTATACACTCTTTGTTTTAAAAAAAAATGCTCAAGTAACATCTAAGACTGTTGAAATGTTTATTTTTTGTGTCAACTTCTAATTGTTTTTTTTTAATTTATATCATATAAATATATACTATTTGTTATGCAAAATAAATGTATTTCTACCTTGTTTCCCTCACTTTGACTTTCCAGGTAATCTGACCTACAACGACCAAAAATATTAATTAAGTGAGGCTGGGACATTTTACTTTGTTTATTTGCGCCACAAAAATCTGCAAAATATGCGCATGGGAACATTTTTGTTCGAGCGTTTGCTGTACATTGCATATTATCGCCCTCAGAACCGATCAGAAACAGTGAAACGAAAGAAAAAAACACTATACCAATTTATTTCGGCATGCCATATGTACATATTGTACAGACAAATGACAGTATAGGAATTGAGTTCAAAATGATCGCAAATTGTTGTCACAAAACCCTTGTAAACCCAGTAGCAAAGTAAGGTCTCAATGTATCTTCGAATATAATACCTGTTGTTAAAAGTATCACAGGAATCAGTGGCATTTAGACAATCAAACTTAAGTTTGAATTACGTTAAATGATTAATGTACATTAAATGGTACATTGAATATGAAGTGTAATAGATTTATATGCAATAACTCACAGCTAGCTGATCTCTAATAAAGGAAGAGTCTTTAGAGGTCACCTGTGTGCCTGTATCCACTGTTTAAATCATCGTCAGCTTGAGACATAATGCACCAGCCCTATTTCAGTATCTGTGGTGTTGATATAAGGCCACAGCATCCCTAATCCAGCTCTGTGTAAAGTAGATCAGCGTTCTGATGTCATTGACTTCTCTGGCTCTGTTTTAAACCTTGTGTTGCCTACCTGGAGAGCATGTTTGGGGATCGTTGGGTTGCACCCTGGTAAGTCATCACTGTGCATACCATGCTCAGAATACCAGGTACTTTTTGCTCGTCTTTTGTTAGTATAGGCTGTTCACTAGTTTGAGACGAATACTTTGTCTCTCAGGAGAGGTGAAATAAACTGCAGTGTTTAATTGCGTGGTGCTTGCTTGATATGACAGGCTAGCTGCTCCCATTCCTCCTCCCTTTTTATTGAGTGCCCTTAAAGTGTGCTGATAAGTCATGCATGCCTTAGCCATTACTTACAGATGGGTAATGTCGATAAACAATTAGCAAATTGCAGTTTGTTAAGAAGTGCTGAACACATTGCTGATTAGGACTAAGCGTTCAAATGTAAAGATTCGTTTTATTGCAAATTTCAGCTAGTCAGTACAGAGTTATTGATGATTGGAGTTTCAAAAGAAATCAAAAATATTGATTTCAGGAGGAAAATGTAGATGTTACAGTGTATAATGTGAAAGTATAGTTTTGGCTAAAGGATTTGCTTTAATTATA
Source organism: Enteromius afrohamiltoni (assembly GCA_034779775.1). Taxonomy (NCBI): domain Eukaryota; kingdom Metazoa; phylum Chordata; class Actinopteri; order Cypriniformes; family Cyprinidae; genus Enteromius; species Enteromius afrohamiltoni. Next base: position 4,548,587 of record JAUYWG010000047.1, on the reverse strand, counting down.
AAGAAGTAAAGTGGAGTTTACTGTAACTTTCATACATATCAAGTTTTAATATAACGATAATGGCTGAGGAACGTTGAAAACATTGACACCCAGTCAGAATCAAGCCAACGTCAAAGATTTTGAGCATTCAAAGCAGCAGATGACAACTTTGCGTGCACTCAGATTCAAGAGAACGTTATTTTGGTTGATGTGGACAATAATAAAGTTGTACTTATCTTTATACTTATCATCTTTGGTGTGAGTGGACCTTTATTAAAAAAGGTGCCAATTAGCAAACAACTGAGTTTATTTATTTATTAAAAAAATTTGCACCAATTTAATTATGCTTGTTAAAAGTCTCTTCACATCCCAATAGCATTCATGAACTTAAGTGGTCTAAATATATATGTATTTATTTGATCAAATCTGTGAAAGGCATAGGACCAGTGTTGCCAAGTCCTTTTAACTTCTTACCAAGTCCTTTTAACGTTCTTTCCATGGAATGTTGGCAACCCCAAAAACCCATATACCCCATAGTATTTTACCTCACCTGGAATGCAGTTTTTTACCCCCAAAAAGAATTGGGCTAGTTATGGTTTAGTTTTGAAAAGCAATTGGGTGGGTTTTGCTGAGAAAACCTGGCAACCCTGCTTAGTGCAATAAAATGTTCATGCAATGTCTAAATTTGCACTCTGTTTGCGCAGACATTATACTTCCTCAGTACGTTCTGTTATGCTTTCGCATATGGAAGGCGTTATTATTGTAATATTATGCGCTTCGCACTGCAATGCTTTCTCAGTGATCTGACAGCATTGTATTTAACACTGTTTTTTTATCGTGTCGCTGGTTAACCTCTGGTTGGCCTGAGCGCCTTTGTGTGTTTTGGAGGAGGCGTGGCTTTGGATTTTGACTTGAAGGGAGGGTGGGACCTTATGCTTTTTCTGAAACCAACTATTTATGCTGTTCTTACTGTGGTAGTGAGTATGGCTCCACAGTTAATTGACGTGGGACAACACTGGCAATACCGGCGTCAAGCTGTGGTTTGCTTTTACTTTTGATTTTTCACTCACTTCGCTTCACCTTCGAAGTGCCTAGTTTGAAAAAGTACTGTGTGCATTTTACTTTCACTTTTAAGTTTGGGGCAGTTCTACACAAAGCAGTTGTTTGTATTTAGTTTGTTTTAGGGCTGGGCGGTATATCACACGATATATTCATGCGCATTTCGTCAGTAAAGCCGGTTCATTGATTAGTGGTAAATCTCCAACGCTGTAGATCACTGACAAGCTAGGCAATATCGCATTCAGTTTCGCAAATAAGTAAATTTCGGCTAATACTGAACTAGATGTTGTGTAGCTTGTCAGTGATCTACGGATCTGTGTATAAACTACAGCTCTGTTTGAGAACAGGTGATGGAGATCTTTCACTCACTTTCTTTTTGCTTAAATAGCTTGTGAAACCACAGCGCATTTGACCTTTTACATTAAATCAGCAACAGTTTATTATCAAAATACAACATAGATCTATTATTAACGAAACCAATGATATGCATAATGCTATATTCCTGAAAGGAAATGAAAATAACTTGTGCAGAGCTTAAATATTAGGGCTGGGCGATATATATCGAGCGATCTATTATGCGCATCTCATCAGTAAAGCCGGTTCTTTGATTAGCGGTAAATCTTTCGCGGATGATTCAGTGGCCAGCTTCTCAGTGATGTACGGCTCTGTGTATAAGCTGGCGTTCCTTTTAAAAACGTCTGACAAAGATTTACCGCTAATCAAAGAACCGGCTTTACCGATGAAATGCGCATAATATATCGCCCAGCCCTACTAAATCGGTATACAAAACGTAAAATGATAAAGATGGATCAAATGATAATTATTCTGTGAAACGTAAAATGTTTGCAGAATAAGAAAGTTTAGAGGTACGGACTGCATACACCTTGATGTAAAACAATAAAAAAAATCAAATAAAAATGTCTATAGCAGCAAGCATGATAGAGATTTACTACTGATCACAGAGCAGGACTTCACTGAAAGATATGTAACCCTAGTTCTTTTACAGCCAGAGCTAAACATTTCTTTCATTATTTATTCATTTCTTTTTTACAGTTCTGAGTATAATTTTGAATTTGGGTTTGGTAAAGCAGACTGTGCAGAGGTGAAAGGTCAGTGACCTCTCCGTCCACATGTGTTATCGGTTCACGTAAAAACATCCTCTGTGTCTTAGCAGTATTCTGCCTCCTCTCTCAAGCGGCTCTGAACGCCTGTGCTCTGTTAGCACCTCACACACTCGCTGCTGCGCGTTGACTGTTTAAGGCTGCTGGTGACTGCTGGATTTGTGCTAGGTGGTGTCGTGTGATAGCGCAGCCACCCGAGGAGGTTTATCAATTAGGAAACAGCCAGTGTGAAAATGTTTGGGGAGGGATTTGTTGAAAGATTACTCTGTCAAGTGCCGCTGCATGTAGCTCGGCTTAGCTGAAGAGATTGTGCAGCCTGGAGTATTTAATTGGGAGAAGGTGATTGAGAATCGGATAATTGCTGGACGATTGATGATGTTAAGCCTTCTTCCATTAAGTAAGGTGTAGTGATCTGGCTTTCTGCTGTTAGAGGAAAAATAAACGTAGACTTGGTGACCATTATAATTGGTTATACATCTTTAATTGCAGTTCTTTACTAAAAATGCATCAAGATTCTAAAATGAGATTGGTACTACATTAATCATTTTTCCTTCGTTATATACCAAAGACAATTTATGCAGATAGGGCTGCATAATTAATTCAAACAAACAAACAAACTCTTAATATGACAATGACTGTGATTTAATTAAATGTTCGTTAATGCTTTGCTTCACAATGATATTCAACATCAACTTCATCATTTCTGCTCAGAGTTTGGGTCACTTCACTGTGCATTAGGGAATGAGAAGCACGTATAAGCAGAAGAGAAGCTTTAAATTCAGAAAATAAAGTGATGTGGTGAATTAGCATTTACATTTTGGTATAAGTAGGAGGATTGTAATTTTACAGTTGTAATGCTATTTTTCTAAAAAACACCAATTTATTTGATCACTACAACTATGTTGTTATATAATTAGTAATCTCACATTATACTGTACACTTGTCAGTTGTAATTCATAATAATAATGTTAATAATAATAATATATTCAAATTTTCTGTTAAACTTGGTTCCTAAAATTAAATTATTATTTTTTACATTTATGTATTTTTATTAGGGGTGTGACGAGACACTTATCCCACGATTTTTAGATTTTTTAAATAAATCCTGAATGATAAAATTTATTGGGTAAAAATGTTATTTTATTCAACAGTAACATGTAGGTGCATTTGGTAATCAACTTTTTGGAATTAAACTATTTTGATGAATTACATGCAGTAATAACCAAACTAATAAATGTGGACACTGCTAAAAAAACTGACAGGAAAGTAATTAACAATAAATAACAAAAAAATGTAAAATCGTATAAATAAAAACAAATAATGAATACGGGCCGAATACCTAAACAAGCTTACCTACAGCAAACAAAGCATTACATCATTTTCATCATCAGGAGGGCTCTCGGACAATTTTTTGAGCCCGCACGGACTGTCCAGTGTATACAGCAGTGTATGTGTGACAAGAACGCTGAAAGAGTGCAAGTCAGTTGGTGGCATTGCGCATGTATCGAGCCCGTCCGTCCGTACTCGTCCGCGATTGAGTCTCCTTTGAAAGCTGTGCGCGAGACGGAACAGGGAAAGTGAAGTATACCCGGGCCTTAAGTCTGCCTACACTGGACGCGATCAAGCCATTGAAAAGCATTTCGAATTTATCTCAGCACGTCATAAATAGAACGCGGCAGCAGTTTCCCGTCGGAGATTTATTGCGCCGCATCAAACCACTATCACAAGGATATCGCCAAGTTCTCACGAGACCAGTCGTGTCTCATGCCACGAGATCTCGTCACACCACTAATTTTTATTTCTGTATTTGTGAAACATAAAATGATCGTACTTTAGTAAAACGGAGATTTTGTCTATAAAAACTCCTCAGGAAAGGAAATTGTCATATATTCTTCAGTGTATACAATACACCAGCATTCTAAACTAATACTTGTCACAGCCATTATGCTTTTTTGTCCAATCATGTAGTCCTTTTCCAGATTGTCACCTTCAACACACACACTTTCAGTCCAGGAATCATCTGTGTTTTTTTTGCTTTAAGCACAGCACAAAGAAGGGCTGTTGAAGATGACCTTGGCAGTCGAAATTGGTTTAGAATTTCAGATACACTCTATTCATCAGCGTTGGCCCACACACTGCATGGCCTTTCGCTCAGAAAAGCTGTCAGACGCTCTTTTTTCAAAATGCAGCCATTTGAATGGTTTATTAAGATCAGCTCAGCAGTTGTTTTGACTGTATGTGATTTTCTTTACGTTTTTAGACTGCAAAAATTAGTAGGTTTTGTTTTTCACCAACAAAAATCTTTGTAGTAGCGTTTTATTCTTTGTACTATCGGTTAGGACAAGGCATGAAGCTGCAAGATTTTCTTCGAAACAATTGAAATATTTTAAAGCTTACATTTTCCTAGCAGTGAGTAGACTGCAAGGACTTTTTGTTGTGACCTACATGTTGCAGTGTTTTGGAAGCTCCTCTGGAATTCGCTCAAATCTTTTTTTTGAGCGGGAGGGAGCAGGAGTCGTGAGGATTGTGTGGAAACATTCCTTTGCTTGGCCGAGCTCCCATGCTGGTGAAACGACCATTCAGTTCTTGTGCAAATTTACCCTCCGCTTGCTTGCTCTCATTGTCAGCCTGTCAAGTCTGTTTTTATGTTTGTTGCTCGAATCCAATTATCCATGACCTGCAACATAGCCTGCACCTTTGCTCAGCGCTCCAGGTTACCTATTCTTTCCTCCATCTGTCCGTTTCATAGCACTTTCTGTTCTTCATCTTCATCAATTTTCTAGCAGTGCTTGGAGAATCTCGCTTAAAGCTAATGAAATCACCCATTTGCCTAATAATGACCAAATAAGCAGCTGAAACGTCTGGTAAAGGTCAGCACTTCAGAGAAGAGTGGAGAACATGTACATCACTAAAATTAAAATCCTCCTTTTTAACTTTGCTTTTTCTGTGCCTGCTAAATCTTAAAACAGGATTTATTGCTTCAGTTTGAGTGTTCTGATTACAGAAATTGATTTGATATTAATTATAGTAATAATATCTAAAGTCAAAAATATATGTATAAATAAAATATTACAAAATATTTATTTAGTGTATATATTATATAAATATTTTTGATAATATTATACGCATTATAATTAATCTGATCCCAAATAAAAGTTTCTATTTGTATGATGTGTGTGTACCGTGTCATTCAATTGTATTCATACAGTTTATATTTGAAATAAATAGGTTTAACATAAAAACATACCATTTTATTATGAAATATACGCGAGTGTGTATTTACATGTATATTTATATATATATATATATATATATGATATATAAATATACATGGTGCGCATATATGTTATGAGCACAAAACTTTTATAATAATTGTTTGACAGCATTAATTATAATATTATTTGTGATGTTGAATTTAAGAAACATTAATTGCATAATTTAATTGATATATTATGCTTTAATTCTTTAAAATACAAACCGGATTCCAAAAAAGTTGGGACACTGGGACACTAAACAAATTGTGAATAAAAACTGAATGCAATGATGTGGAGATGGCAAATGTCAATATTTTATTCAGAA
>JAUYWG010000047.1:4529776-4541816 GCA_034779775.1 Enteromius afrohamiltoni | reverse complement strand
AACATATTTTTCCTTTAAAATGATACATTTTCTCGGATTAAACTTTTGATCTGTCATCTATGTTCTATTACAAATAAGATATTGACATTTGCCATCTCCATTGCGTTCAGTTTTTATTCACAATTTGTTTAGTGTCCCAACTTTTTTGGAATCCGGTTTGTACTTTTAATACACAATATAATATTTAAAATGGTTTTAAAGTTATCAGAACATAATTGAATGATTATTAAGTGATTAGGAACATAACCGGTCCTAAACGGAGTTGCATTTTCATATCAGAAAGAAATCATGTTACAGTGGCATTCAACTCCACCAGCTTTCATTTCTGCAGCTCTTAGAAGCCGCATGAAAGTCTGACTGTTTAAGCACAACTTTACGAGCGCAACTGGCTTCCAGGGAGCTTAAATCTCCAGCATGTTCCTATTCTTCCATGCTTGTTTCCTCTTTTACCTGCACTCGGTGTTAAGAGAAAGCAGGAGCGGTAATCCTCAGCGCACATTAGGCCTGGCTCCACACACACCAGCTGCTAGAAAGAGCTTAGCACATCCCGCATCTTACTGTAGCAGGTGGCTGTAGCCCACTGCTTCACCGCTAGGGCCATGAAGAGTCCCGTAGACCTCAGCTTTCCAGACAGCATCAGGGCTGAGATGATCTACTTATTTTAATTGTCCTGTCCTGCATTTTCTTTGAAACATCTTGTCATTTCATCAGGGGCACTGCATGTCGTCCAGCTTGATGATTATGCATTGTTAAAGGCACAGTACACCAGTAAAAATCACTAGAGCCTGGCGGTCACAATTTCACTAATCAATTCTTGATTCATTTGGATAAATAATCTTTTAACCAAAAGCTATTTTTTTTTTTCAGTCTAACTGTAAAAATGTGGCCATCGAATGGTTTCCTGAAGTAAGTGTAACTTTATACGACATTGTTTACAAACACTTATATCTTATAGCTTTTTGAGATTATTGAGCACAGCACTATATATATTGTGTGTATATCTTTTATTTGTTTTGTTTACTTCTATTGTCTTTATTTACGAGTCATTTTAGATAAAGACATCTGCTAAATGACTAAATGAGATTTATGGACAACCCTGCTTCTACTGATACAACAGGGTGTATAAAAGGAAGTGAATAAATGCTAATTTATTTTTTTTTTTGGGGGAAGTGTTACTTTAATAGAAAATGAAGCAACATTTAATCCGTAGCATGTAAAGAACACAAAGCGTGACGTGTGCCAGTTGATTTTATGCCATTGCAGTACGTCACCTCTATAAGCTGCCAGCTCACAGCTGGTTGTTCGTTGACTCATATCCCTGCCTTTCTCTTCCTGTCCCTTCCTCAATATCTCGCTCGGTTTTCCTCCTGACGTCCGCATTTCTACTATTTTTGTCCCCAATGGACATTTTCTTGGAGATGTAATTAATATCTCTGAGAATTACAAATTTCGCTTTAGGAGTTGAGTTTTGTAAGCCCTGTCGTTCACTGAAAGGTCATAACGGTCCGGATACTTTTGTAAGACATCGTATTTAGTTCAGATGGATAGAATGGCCTATTTCTGTCAGTGTTGCCCTGGAGCTTATGTTACAGGTGCAGCAGATGTCTTAAGTTATCCAGTTGACACAGTTGAGTATCGACATTTCCATTAGCATGACAGTCTTCCATTCTGTCTGCTTATGAAGGAACCTGTAAAGCTGACACCTACACTAAATTCAATCTAATTTTGGAGTTGTGGCAGTGGATAGAGTTCAGGAAGGGGTTCACTTAATTATGAACATTTTTGTCATGCGCTCAAATCAGCATCGCCGTCCTCCTCCTCTTTTGTGGACAGCAAAATGATATGTTTTGATATTGTTCACGCCATGTTTTTTATCTGTTGAAAGTGAATGCTGATTATTTTGCTGCCAGGATCAAAAGAAAGAAATCTGCATAATCAAACACGGCAGTATAAAAAGTGCTGTTCTTTAATTGAATGGACAACATCAGCTAGAACATTATTCAGAATGTCTCCAATTATGTTTGATGAAAGAAAACAAAATAACGAGTAAACGACTCCTTATATTTGATTTGCCTGTTGGCTTGAAATTATTAGGAGCGTTTTCAAGGTTGATTCAGGCTTGAATGGTTGCTGGCAGTTGTGCTGATGGGATATTATTCTTGTGTGGACACACCCCCGTCCCGTAGCAGTATGAATGAAATCACAAAGAGCCACCTCAGCTATAATTTGACCTCCTACAAACCAAGCGCTCGCAGCTAGAGGTGCCATTGATAATGATTTACTGATGGTTTTTATGTTTTAACTGCGTCTAACTTCTCCTATTATTCTGCTTGTCAAGAATTGGCGTGTACTTGTACTTATTGCAGGTATGCATTGGTACCATATCAGCCAAATATTAGACGTATTGAGCAATTTCGTATATTTAATTGTTGATTTTAATTTCTCCTTTTTTACATTTTAGATGATGTTTTTAATGACTGTGCTAGCTGTCAAAGGTTCGGTGCAGTCTGCGGATTTTGGGCAATGAAAGTAACGCACTGCACTGACAATTCTGTTGTTTCAGCTTCAGACTCGGTTAAGCAGTCTTCCCAAATTATCACATCGCAGCCTTACAACACCCATTGGATTTAAAGGCCTACAAGTCTTGTCTGATTTGGACATTACATTTAGGCATTTAAGGAGGTGTGAAAGCACATCGTTTTAAAGGAAAGGAACAGCATGTGGCACAGTGATCCTTTTTTTCTGATGAGGAAAACCAAATTTGATTCTGATTTATTGCACAGTCACCATGCATGAAAGACACGTGATATAATTTGGCCAGTCAATACAGCAATCTACAAGACAGACAATGCAGTATAAGTTGTTGTAACATTACCAGTTAACTGGCAGGAACGATGGTGTGTGTGAACACAGAATAAAGATGTGAGGTGTGAGCACGTAGCCTTGTAGGAGTTCAGAACGTGCTGACGTAAGACGTCTATTCCAGGCCAATCAGGAGCCACTGAAATTCCAAATTCAACAGCTCTGGGCCAATCATAACACACTGATGCAGACGCTGAATTTACTCTGCCCTGTGTAGTTTGCTTTGGAGTCACGTAATGCGATGTCTCTGAGCCAGAAGCATTGCCTGAATGCGTCAACAAAAACACTGACCACGTTTACCGTTCCGTGTTTACCAACAAGACCTTACCGGTAATTTGAAGCTGATGTGTGAATGCATTTACCGGCAAGTTCTTGTAATTTTACTTCAATTTATTACTGTATGAAAGAGACTTATGACTCCGTTTTACAGATTTTAGAATGCATTGTTTTCATGTGATGCTTAATATGGAGACATGTGCATGAGTTTGTTCGGTGCTTGGTGTTTCAAAATCAGACTAACTATATAAACTGTTATTCAGTATGTAATCTAATTTCTAAATGAACATGCATTTTCATATTGTACGCTGTTTTTTTTTATTTAGCCAAAATAGTATAGAATTTTAATGTTGTCCGTTTATCGGTCTGAGCTTCATAAAAGCCTCCAGATGTTCTGTACTTACATTAATGGACGGATCCAAACCAGACCTAGAGACTTAAACACTGGTTTCTTTTAAGTTGAGCCAATAAACAACCACCTGGCAACCCTCCTTTATACCTTGGCATTGTGATATTTGTGAGACATTGTGAGATTTGCACAGACATGTATGCACTCACAGTTGCTTAATTTGCTTCTGGCCTTTTGGAATGAATGTCCTCCATTCTACCTTTTGTAGGAAGACTTCCTCAGCCTATAGCAGCTCTGTTTGTAGAGTCTTCATTAATAGTCTACGCAGCAGACCTGTCCATTACATCTCACCATTTGAGGTTAGCCGCTCTGGCTGCTATTCTCAATAGCAGAGTAGTGTTCTTGTTTACGTGTTCTGTTGGTTTCTTTCCGGTGCCGAGTGAAACGCTTTTGAGCAAGTTTTTGGTTTCCTCCATGTTGTCAGATAAAGGTTTCAATAAAACTTTGAGTTCGCAAACTTTACAGGATCACAGAGTTGTGCATAGAGGAGGATGAAACCTTCCTCCATCTCTTGCTATGGAGTCTGCATCAATAAAATATATGACTTAAGTGTGTTTTCTTTCCATTTTCTCTATGCTGTGAGCATTTGAAATCCCATTGAATTCCTGACTGAATAATGAAAAGGGTTATACGCTGCCTTCGACCTGCAGGTATGGAAACAAACGAAGCGATCTAAAAGCAATAAATGAAAGAGCCCCGTTCTGGATTAGAAGTGTCCATGTCCAATATTCTCAGTCGTCTCTCAGGTATTTTCAGAGGTGGTTTCTATATGAAGCGATGGTAAATTTCCCCCATGACTCGTGGGTTCGGCTAGCGGTATTGTAGCACTGATAAAAGAGGCTCAGTGTAGTTAGGACTGCCGCTCCTGGCATGGGATTTGTATTTACATGCCTTGGCACAGAAGCCCACTGAGCCTCCCAGAGAGTGAGAGAGAGAGTTGCTTTAAGACTGAATATCCCTCTTGTTTCAGAAGAAGCTTGACGCGGACACAGGAAACCACTCGCACTAGCCTCCGAGCTCCGCTTCATACATGGAGCTCTTCTGACATGACATGGTCTGAGGCTGTCCCTCTTCCTGTGATTGGGGGGGGGGGGGGAAGAGAAAGTATGTTTGAATTGATTTCCTAGAAGCTGGCGTGTGAAAACTACATTTTCATAATCGACTTTTTATAGTAATCTTCAGCGGTAACGGTTAATGTGGTCTGCTTATGTTATTACGTCCAGCACAGTTGGTCCACTCAAATAAACAGATTGCATTTCCGCTTGTTTCTGTGAGTGGCACATAAATTACACGCTTCATCTGCTTCTTTCCATGAGAATCATGTTTGGGATATCATCGAATGGGCATTCAAACCGAGGCGCCTCGGGCTGCCTTTAGCTCTGACCGAGTCAGGAAGTTCATAATAAAGGCCGAACCGGTTCAACCACTCTAATCTAGCAGAGAGATCGATGTCTGTCATGAAGCGTTTTTCTGCGCAAAGCACTTTCCATCATCCTTGAAGCATGTCTTCTGTAGCGATCACACGCACTGAAAGGCTTTGTATAAATAGACGTGTATATAAATCAATAAACCTTCTGGGAAATGCAGGCATATTGTCCATTCAGTAAGGAAGCTCACTTCTAAGGTAACCAAATAATCAGCATTGAAACTGTAATTGGCTGAGAAAGCTATCCCAGAATGCAGTTTGACATGCTCAATCCAAGCTGGAATATGTAATTGAAATAGGCTATTACCCAATATTTGTCAGCTTTGTTTTATGCTCATTAATGATGTCATGGAGGAGAGACTGCTTACTGATTTCCTGTCATATTTTGCAACACCAAAAACAACGTTGAACACCTTTTTTAGAACTGTCTGAAAAACCAGCAGAGGAAGAGGATTCTTGCTCCATTTTCAGAAATATTTTATAAACACCTAAATTTTTAATTAAAAAACAAAACAAAAAACATTTTAGTAAAAGCAGATTTCCCTTAGATATTCTATGTTGTCTGTTTACATTTTTTAAGGCATAATCATTTGACTTTTAGTTAATGAAGATAACATTTTATTTTTGGAAGATAAAGGGTAATTAATATTAGGGTACAATGGGGCTAAAGGCCCCCTTTAAGAAAAAATATACTAAAATGTATAATTGCAGAAGCAACAGATGAAAATAAATAATTCCGCTTGTTTTTCATATAAATGTGTGAGGTAGCAGGAGCAAGGGGTAAAAGGCCCACCTTATCGATACCAATATAATGTTTTTTAAATGATGTCTACGTTTATTCCAAGTCAAAACAATCACTTTAGCTTATTTTGAAAAAATATTAATACTTTTGTTCAATAAGTATACCGTCATTAAAATGTTAATATAAAAATATATATTTTAAAATACAAAAAACAAAATAATTTTAATAAGTATAGATTCTGAAAGCATTGAAGGAACTTCAATAATAATTGAATATATATTTACAGTATTAACAAATGATATATTTTATTTTATATGTTTTTAATGATCATATTAAATATTAAAAATGATTGTTTCATTGCAAAAAGTGTTTATTCTGTAATAATAACTGGCTGGATGTACGTTATTACACTTATTATTTGGCTACTTGCCACATAAGTAATTAGTATTTTGCCACAAAATATTAATTTGAGTTGACGTGTTTTATTCGTTTTTGAACGCAAAGACAAATACATTCTTAACAACAGTCTTTGAGGCTAGACGACATTCTTACAAGATGCAGATTTAAGGTACAATGTACAGTTGTGCAACTAGCTTTTTACCACAAAAATAAAGTCAAGGACATGGAATGATCTTTAAGAGTCAAAATAGGGCCATAATATGTCTGCAAAATAAAACAATGTTTTGCGAACAGAAAATATGTTTTGCAAATAAAAATGGAGTATTGAGGAAAAAAAATAGCATTTTTTGCAAGCAAAAACATAATTGCAAAAGAAAAGTTAACCCCTTGGTGTGTCCAAGAGAAGAAGCCGTGTCCTTCTTGTTACTTTCTTTTTTACTTGCAAAAAAGCAATTTTTTTTCTCAATACTGTACTTTTATTTGCAAAAATATTGTTTGTTTGCAAAACATTGTTTTATTTTGCTGATATATACGGCCCCATTTTGACTCCTTGCGCACCAGTCATCCTTTATTCCATTTTTATGTTCCCAATTATAAGTGTCTGAACAAAGAAAAAGAAACTGCAAAAATCTGATGGCTTCTAGTTTGAGGAGAGCAGATCAGCTGACCCTTCAGTGGAGCTTGCCTCACACACCTCAGTGGCTCCAGCTTCTGTGGTCTCACGGTGGATTTTCGGAAACTCTCTTAACAAACCATACCGCAGCTGTCTTGTTCCTGCCTGCTGGTGTGGAAACTCCGTAAACAGTTTATCTGTTTTCGTTTTTTTCCACATCTTCACTTCCCTTCCTTTCCTTCATGCTCTTGCTTTCCTACTTGCTATTTTTTCCCCCCAATATGTCCATGTCTTGCTCGGAGCTCAGCGAGAGCTCTTTCTAATTAAACGAGTAGGCTAATGCCGTGTGTGGCTTGTCCAATGTTGCCTCTCGTTAAGCGCAGTGTCTTTGAGATGCAGACTGTGGGAACATCTGTTGAATAGCTCCTGGAAACTGAATGTCTGTACCTCGCCGCTTCTCCGTCGAAGAGCCCAGTGGTGCAGAGAGGCAGATGAAGAGGGAATTTGTAAGTTAGGCAAGCTAATATAAGAGAGATGTGACTTCACACTTGTATGGGAGTCTCCATCTGTCGTCGGTTTTGGCTTGTATACACTTCATGCAGATTTATCAGCTTCACTATTCTACTCTCGTAGATTAATACTCTATCATGTTGAAAATATCCCTACACCAAACCTAAACACATGAACAAATGGAAACAAACACATTCACTGACGCTGTTTTGCTGAACCGGTTTATACAAGCTTATAAGGGCAACAGCGTATCACGTGAGCTACCAAGTAAACCTACTGAGTGAGAATCTCATACGTATGAAGCTGCATATGTGTTCAGAAGTATCAGTTTTCACACCATGCAGGATGTTAAAATTGTCATAATCTAACATTCTGCAACTAATTGTGTGGAAATGAGACATTATTAATTAAAAATATACATTCTTTCATTTACATTTCAGCTAAAAACTGCAGCGATTCGTATGAATAGGTACGTTTTTTCAGTTTTAGAATGAATATCAGCTGCTGTTGTATAATCAGATGTCATCCACACATTTTAGTTTCTAATGAGTTTATTGGACTTCTAAGGCATTTCAACATTCAGCAAAGCTTTAAATGAACTTCCGTTCAATTGCAGGTGGGTTATGTTCATTTGGCAAACATCTGACACTTTAGAGCTCCATATTGTTTCTGGAGTTGAATTCACTTTTCAAACAGCACAGACGCCACATGTCTTTGTTTTTTCTGTTTTGAGTGTGCATCAGTTGACTTACCGTGAATCGTTTTCTTTGACCTGCTCATTAGTCGGCAATTAAAACTCTTTACAATAGGGAATTCATTAGCATTAGTGCTGCACGATTAATCATATCGCAATTGCGATCACGATGTCAGCCTGTGCGATTACATTACAGCAAATGTTGCGATTATATTAAATAAACAAATGCATTTGGGGACGTAACAAGACATTCATTCTTGCTCACACCAGACGCGAATAAAGCATTAAGCGCGAGTGATTTACATGTTACGTCGATTAGACATCCTGCAGAGAAACACTTCACGCAGAAGCAGCGTGGAAGCGGGCGGTAAAACTAATTCACGTGAATCACGCTGCAGGAGGTCTAATCGCGTCTGTGCATTGACTTAAGTGTAATACTGCAGCATCTTTCTGTCATATTTTCCAGCGTACTTCTCCGGACACTGTGTGCCATGTGCTTTGATTTATGTCATTTGACACACCTGCTACGCGCTGTGTGAAGGCTGTCATCCGTTAACATGGGCGCCGAAAAAAAATACGTGCTGCTTACCCCCTGCTGACACGCGCAGTGTGAAACCAACGTAAACTCCACATGTTCGAGCGTCCAACTACACGCGAACAGCGAGATATATTCGCCCAAGTCCCCTCAGGGGTGAACGCACTTTTTTTTTTGAGAAAAGGGATTTGAGAAAATGATTGGCACACTGGACAAGAGATACCAAAAGAAATATACTAAGTATATGTTACATCCTGCTAAGATGTTTTGGGACAACATGTGAAAATATAAAAATGGGTATTTGTTTTATTATCTTTACCTTTTTAATTTTATTTTAAAGTTAATTGAATGCAATTTAATTCAGTAATGTAAAGATGTTACTGTTATTTAATTTTGTACCATTGAGTTTTAATTAGTTGTTGCTCGATTGCTCTGTATACTGTATCTCAGCTGAGAAGTTGAATCAAACAACTTACATATCGTATCGCAATTTTGACCTTAATAATCGTGCAGCCCTAATTAGCATATGAACTAACGATAACTAATCAATGAATCTAGGTTATAAATATCCTTTATTGAATGTTAATGTTCATTCATAATACATTACTTATACAGCTTGAAATGTTAAAAATGTATGCATATTCATATATGCAGAAATTATCATCTGTCTAAATAAATGCTGTAAGTGGTCTTGTTCGTGATACAGAAAGCATTGACTGATATTAAGGTATTGTAAAGTGTTGGCAGAAAAACTTGATAGATGGATAGATGTAAAGCATAGACCTATCGTAAAATAAACAACAACATTTAAAGGCCAGATGTAGGCTGTTTTTTGTAGTTCTGCTATAATTAACCAACAAAAAAGATGCTCATTTTCTAAGCTTCTTATTTTTATTAACAGAAACTGGAAGGGTTGATATTTAATTTAATGTGGCACGTTTTGGGGTTAGAAATTTCAATAAAAGTGAATTATTCAGGGGGTTAATATAGTAATATAATAATCAAATCAATAAAGCGTACTAATAATTTATTGATTTTAAATTCGGCTTCTGCTGTGGTCTACAGCTTTTCTCCATCCTTTCCCATCACTTTCTCTGCTCCCCTTGGAATAAAAAATACGAGTAATGTAAGCTCACTTTTAGATGTAGAATGTCAATGTGAGTTAAGCAGCGGGGTTTGATGAACTGAACAGTGTTTTACTCTCACCGTTTATGAAGTCTCAACACTTGAAATCTCACTAGAGGCTCGGGGAGTCCGGGTTAGTGCCGCAGACGTCACACACAGTTTTTCTTATGTCTTTGAGAGACAAGCCTGCATCGGCTCACCGATTTGGTACGTTTCCCTTTCCCTTGCTAGTTTCTTGTGCATTTTTCCAGTCCCTGGATCTGAATCCATCGCACTGTTGCTGGTGGTTCCCAGGTTGTGCTTTGTTTCCTGAGGCACGGATAAAGACAGCACATGCAACAGCAATTTAGTCTGGAGCTGACTGAAATGAAAATTGGATTTTTTCCCCCCTTTTCTTATTGGCTCTATATCTTTCAGCTATTTATGAAGTCTTCCCCTGCTGTGTAATTGCACGTCCCACTCATGAGTCCTGCTGGGTCAAATAGGAGAGAATAGTCAGAGGTGCAGTGCAAACAGCCGTGAGTCTGTGAAAGCAGATGAATGGTTAAAGACAGGTTTGTGATGGAGGTCGAGTGTGTTTATAGACTATGAGACCCCATTGAGGCAGTTCTATGTTCTGCTGTCAATCTTTGTGTTCACGTGGACATGTTCCACCTACCTAATCTTTAGATTGTTGCAGACCACATGTGCCCCTTCTTGGCAATGGTTTTCCCTGATGGCAGAGTAGTGCAGTTGCCACATAAGGTTAGAGGAGCATGACAAAGTGTTTAAGGTTTTGCCCTGGCCTCCCTTTGATTGAGCCTCTATGGCATGTGCTGGACAAACCTCTGAGTAAATGATGACAGAATTTGTTATTTTTGGATGAACTATTCCTGTTGCTAATGTTTTATGCCAGAAACCACAGGAGCCGTTCAGAGGTCTGGTGGAGTTTATTCCTCGATGCATCAGAGCTGTTTTGGCAGCACGACGGGTTCCTTCATGATATGAGGTTTTAAACAGAAAGAAAATTCTGTTATTATTTGCTCTTCCTCAAGTTTCTTTGAGGTACTGAGCACAAATTAAGTTATTTTGAGGAATGATGGTAACCAAACAGTTGATGGTAGCCATTGACTTCCATAGTATGAAGAATACTCGAGTCACTTCCTTTAATGTTTTGCCTGATCAGTGTTGTATGATACATTTGTATAATATTTAACTTATTTCCCTTTAATAGTATTTTTTTTTTCCCCTAACATGTCATATGTGCTTTTGGGTTGCTTTTCCCATCACTATCCGAAATACCAACTCCCTTACAACTTTCAAACGACTTCTGAAAACCCATCTTTCTTTCCCTTTCTAGCCTGCACTTATTTAAAGATGCCTGTTGTACAGTATTATGAGACTTCCTAAGTTGTTTTTGCCTCTGTATGGTGCTTTGGGTAGAAGCGTAAATGTAAATGTGTTGGGGACATGTGTGTTTCTTGCTCTGGTGAAGCATTGTGAGAGCTCTTGGCAGAGGTCTGTAAATTGCTTGGTATTATTCAGGTCAGTGTGAAGAGCAAGATCGAAATTAATAGAGGGTGTTACTCATTTAATTAGACCCCTTCAGTTTCATTAGCTGACTCGGACCTGAGAGCCGCCACACACAGAGACACTTTGATAGACACACAACGATGCTGTTTTTCAGGCTGGTGCGTTTTAATTCTAAAACCGTGTTTTAGAATGAAAACGATCCTTCTCAATACTGGCGTTTCCACTGTGTTTCAGCACACAATACTCAACCTATAACACGTCAAGTGACCTGAAGTAGCTTTGTTCTACTTTATACAATTTATGGCAAGACTTTACTCAGAACTCACTTTAAACTACTTCTTATTGTGATCTAATTTGGTTTTGGCCACATAACAGGCATGAAAATGCCTCACCTTTTGGCGAAATTCGCTGTTTTGAAGGTGACCCACGTGTAGTGTTGTCAAAAGACCCGGTACTTCAGTACCAAGATGATGATACTAAAAATTTGAAATGTTACGGTAGCAGGTTTTCTGAAGTACCGGTAGTACCGAGCAACCCGGTTCTTGCGGCGGCGCTACTGATGAGGCGGCTCTAAATCTGCTCGTTGAAAAGAAAGGAGGAAAGAGCCGCGTGTGGAAACACTTTTGCTTTTGAGGCTGATGACAAGCGCAACATCATTGATCACCAAAAACCCATCTGCAAGCGGTGTCATCCAAGTTTTATGTCAAAAGGAGGACATACATTGAACCATAAAACACCTCAAATATTGCAATTAGCTTAGTTAATTGTTACTGTGCGTCCACACCGCCGCTGGCGAGAGCGTCAAAATTCGCCCTGGCAACGACGCTGTACAGAGATTCTTGACGCTCTGACGTAGATGAAATGCTTGTCTTGTATTTAAAGGGGCCGCTAATAAAACAAGCTTGTGCGGACTGACCACACGGAGGGTATAAGTTAA